>UZAF01017812.1:9392-26542 GCA_900617895.1 Haemonchus placei
GGTCGATTGATCGGTACCAGACAAGCCTAGGAGGATAAAATCATTGACTAGGACATTGACTGCCTACTGCAAGTTTGTTAGGCCCTATACGCATTCAAGACGTCGCTACGATTCCTAATGGCTGGCGAATTTGGGTTAATTTCAGAGGCGAGAATGATTAATGCCAGAGACATCACCCTTTATCCATTACGGTGAGCATAAAAATTTCAGAGGGAAAAAGTTGGATGTGAAAAATTTTTGCGAATATTCCAGTAGAAAGAGATGGAACAGTGGCAACTGGCGCTGTTACCATTGGCATGACGAGAGGTTGCGACAAAGGTCACAGCTTCACTGTCGGCTCGCAGCTGTCGCGACGCGCCCATTTACCCTTACCTGCTGTCGGGAGATGGACGGGTTCTACCTGACTAACCTGACTCAGCCAGCCATCGTTCTGTGGTCGGTTAAGGAGGCATTTGTACATTCAAAGGAAAAGTAGGAGGCAGCCATTATGGGAGGAAAATATTATATATTCACATTGATTCCCATGGTATGGCGTAGCCAAAACAGAATCGATCATGAGGAACTGGTTTTTGTTTTTGTTTGTGTCACATGTTAGAAGTAAACAACAAAAATAAAAAATAGATGTGTAACGAATATCAGTGGGTTTTTCTCTGCTTACCTGGACTTTTAGGCTTTTCTAATTCCACTTTAGTGAGAGCAGGCTTTGGTCCTGGAATATGTTCCTTCCTTGAAACAAACCATTTAGGCATTCTTAGCGGTCGTTTCAAATTAGCTCCAGCTTCCATTGCTCTGCAAATACTTGATGTCACTGATGAGCATTTTTTCTGTGCCACCGTGATTTTTTGTCGTCAATCCCCCATTTATTTGCCTCTGCAGGGCCTAAATTTCTAGAAATTCACGAGAGACATTCGGAAAAGTAATGAGATTGATCAAGATATCGTCCGGATTATTCAGAATTATTGGGTATCTACAGTAATTATAGATGGCCACAGTAACATCACAGTCACTACTCGAGGATGATTTCAGAACTCGAAAGATCCACAGAAAGGAGTTAGAGGGCACCAGAACCAGCATAGCGAAAGGCTATCTAGAAATCTGGCTGCTGGCTACAAAAGAAATTCAACAAAATGAATTTTAAAAAAGCCAGTACAGCCAAGATTTCCGAGGAACCATAAAAAGTCCGAAAAAAGGAGTAGCAGAATAGCTGCAGCACAGATGGAGCTGGACTCAACACCGGAACGCCAAAAGAACACCCTATCTGGGAGAGGAGGCGTGGGATAGCAAGGAAGTAGCGAGTGATGGTATCCCTTCATGAATTTCATGATAGGATTACATGTCTATCCCACCCACGATTGCGATACAACACAAACTAAACACCTTATGGCTATATGGTTAATGTATAGGAATTTAAATAATCCTCTTAAAAAGCGTCATGGTCCCATAAGCCTGTCTGTTCCCTGTTCAAAACAATTTTACGCTTTTGTTTTGCTCTATTTTTCTACTATGGTGGCACTTCTGTAGTTTCAACCGGAGCTCCAAGCTGCTGCCTATGCCTTCAGCACTTTCATTTATACTTCTACTTGCAAGGAAATAAATAGAAACAAAAAGAGGAAGTCGGAAATTAACTTTAAAATATTCATCGCGGTTCCAGTTTCAGCCAAATGGTAGGATCGAGAAGGTCGAAGATGAGCTCGAAGTGGTCAACTAACTACGATTTCATGAAATCTCTGGATATGTCACAGGCATACAAGTGAGTATAGTAGTAGTGGTTGTTCTCCATGGGGAAAATCAGACCACTTTAGAGGAAGTCTGGGCCTTTATGAAGTTCCTGGCAGACACTTCCCCAACATCCCAATACTTCAGACCGCGAATCTCGATGAAATTGTCATTTAACTGTTACGAAGCTTTGTTTTATGGGATGGCTAGAGCATTTGTTCACATAACTAATCAAAACACTCGGTCTCTTTTCCAATATGAGTGTGTCACCGTCCGTAAACTCATCATGGCCTAATGATACACATACGGCAAAATTATTGGCAGTTTCGATGATTTTGAGAAGATTATTCACCAAAAAGAAGTGATACGTAAAAACAACGTCGCTTTTATTAGCTCTGTAGTTGGAAATTGATTGCACTCGGGAGGAAATATTAGGTTAGGTTAGTCATAAGTCCTCGGACAATCTGATAGTGATGACTTCTAAAGATCATAACTCGGAAAAGAGGTGACGAAAATGGACGCGCGAGGCACCTTTAGATAGAGTATAAAAAGCTCTTTCAACTGCATACTAACGGATACACCTGACCATCTCCTGCGCTTGAGCGTGAGGAGAGAAAGTGCCATGTCGGCGCGAAAATCCATGTCATACTGCTTCAAAGCATTAGGCACCCATCGACCGAGCTTTCGCACCTTGCCGATTGACTTCAATCCAAGAAGAACTGTGGACTGTTTCCACAAAGGTGACTTCCAGTTCACGAGTAGTTTGATACGGATCGGCTTCCACCTGGCTCCGCAGCACCTCCAAATCCAACTCCATTGAGCATCCTGGACGGTCTTCATTTTCGATGGAATGGTCGTCCGACGGGAACTTCGTGTGCCACTTGTGAATTGTGCATCTAGCAGGAGCACTCTTCTTGTGAACTTCCTTAATACGTTAATCGATCTCCGCGGGTTCTTGGCCAGATAAAAAAAGAAATAGGATGGTGTTGCGGAAGAGCAGTTGCGAAGGCTTGAAATGATGGGGCATAGTTGCACGAAAGGAAACATTTAGGTATGCTTGTCACCAGGTATTTGGAAGAGCTTTTAATACTCTATCTAAAAATGCTTCGCGCGTCCTTTTTCATCTCCTCTTTCCCGAGTTATGATCCCTAGAAGTTAGCGCTATCATTTTGTCCGAGGACTTATGACTCAACCTAATAAGTCACATTTAATGGAGAATCTATCGCTTCTAGGATAGGGTTCATCTTTTAGCAAAATCTAAACTCTGAGGATTGAAAGTTGGTCTCGTCAAGGCCAAGTTCTACTTAGAACCTCAAAGAAATTGTGAATACCTCCATATCCGCCTGCGTAGGATTATCCAGATTAGGAAAAAGGGGAGCACCAACAGCTCGCATGCTGGAGTTAGCATTGACTGATGACGATACGTGGATCCAGAAGAAGCTGTTTTTTTTCCCAAAAATTCCGCTGTCCCTACTATTTGATGGTAGGAAGCTATCAATGAATAGTTTACATGATGAGTTGACGAATCAAACAATGTCCTTAAAAAGGAGCAGAAAAGGCTCAACTAGGGACCTGACACCCACTGCCTTTAATACTCCCACTAATGGACGTGTTAAACTGCCTTGTAGGGGTGGTATCATTCGAAATAGAGCGCATTTGTTGTGATCGCACTCAGTTGATACGCGCCAATACCAACGTCATTGCTCTGCAGCAACTGGAATCTCGTCCAAATGTCCCTTTCGTCGTAAAATTTCGTCCAACCTTGGGGATGTTAGTCTGCAGAGGTCCCGTACTGCAGAATTTGGGTTAAATTGCTAATTTTTTGCAACTGATGAGCTTTTGTATCTGTATCCACCACCCAATAAAGACACATCAAACTATCTCCAACTGCCCCTCTAGGACATTCCAACTGGGAATTGCCCTGTTTGAATTATTTTCTATCATATCTCTGCAAGACAATGCATCATCCTATCCATAAACTACACTTTAACATCACATTCCAGGAATTTCTCTAGCCAGAAATAGATAGGGTTAGATTCCATTATAGCACAACATTACACTGACAATGTGACCGACCAAGGCTACATTTTATGATGACGGAAACGGATCGCCAGTGACGAACTCTGTTGGAAAGAAGAAATGGAAACGATCCAAATGATCGATGATAGTTGGTCTGCATGTCGACTACTACGTACTGTCCATGACATTCTGGTCCATTCTTTTCTTTTGCTAATGCCGAACAAACCACAACTGATAGTCGTCAATGCGCCAATACTCCGTAGCAGTCGGGTGGTTTACAACCCAACCAACCAACCATCCAAGAAATCGTAGTAAACCCCGATGATTTACGATTTGACATCCGCTAAGGTCACATGGTTAATGAACATATAGACAACGTCAAAGCAAATGAGATCGAAAAGAAACCACTACGTAGGGACCAACGAAGTCATTGATGACGAAACGTTCAAAAAAGAGCCAAATTTCAGCTGTTGACTAGTCCTCCTCGAGTTACCTAACAGCTTATCCTCACAGGGAGGGGGTCAGTCAAAGCTCAGGCTCAAGCTTACCCTTTTCTGTTCAGCCTGTCTAACTGTACCAGAGGTAACATCTATCAGGGAATAAGAAAGAAATGGGTTGAAGGGCAATCGAAAAAGTCTGCGATTTTAGTTACCGTCAAAAAAATAAATAAAAACTAACTTTTCAAACTCACTCACTTCTAAAAACTCAAAAACTATGCTCGGGGCTAGGCGCCACTTTCTTGAGGTTTTGGTCATTTTACCCGAATCTAAGGTAATCACTTCTTTTACTATGCCGACAGTAATGATGGACTATGGACGTGCGTTGAAATGACATATAGGTAAGATAGGTTTATTAGGATTGACAGCATCGTGGAAAAAAACTGAAATCCTGTACATTTCAATCAATCTCTCAGAAAACTAGCGATAATGATTACAAGCAAATAATCACGACTACGATCACAAATCAATACAAATTATAGATAATTATTGTTATAGACGGTAATAAAAATTCAGTATTTACACAGTTTACATTGGTCGGCTCATTTTGTTTATTCCACGTCCACCTTAATGTCATTCAGTAGACATACCCAAATTTACTTAATGGCTTGTCGAGAGAGGTTAAAAGAATCTGGTGGTGTTCTTCCTGGAGACGATACTTTTCGGCAACCCCTTGCTTTTGGGTATTACCCAGAGGATGCTTGTGTGCACAACCAGATCATCCAGATGTGGGGTTAACATTAGATAGGATAAACCTGTCCCAAATTCACCCTACCTCCAATACTGCATGCAGTCACTGGGATGGATACTCATTGCTCAGGGCTGGTTCAAAACGGGACCCGACTGGCCCGAATGGCCCGAATTTGAGTCGAAAATCAAAATCGAACTGCCCTTGCAGCGTCTTGCCGCTAAAAATTCTCGAAAGTGAACTCTTTTTTTCATGAACATCTGGGTGTGCACAAAAAAAAAACCTCAAGCGCATATGCTGAGTGTGGAGAATACTTTACGTTTGGAAATGATAAAGAAGCATTTTATCATCCATCCCTATATCTTTTCACTCATTTGCGTAATTGACTGGATCGCGTATCATGAGACACTTTTGTGGGGTTTGAAGAAGATGCTTTTTTGAGTCGTAGCGTTACAAGGATGAAGTCCCTGTAGTCCTTCATAAAGGAGATAATAATAATTGGAGAGAAGATCGGAAATGATGACATCAGAAAAGTGATTGCACAGGTCATATCCGTTGGACTTCTGATGCCGGCGAATACAAGCAGATACACCGCGCACAGAGGAGTATAGAGTAAAATCGTCGGAGATAAAGTCTGAAATAAACGATCTGAAACTCAGTAGAAGTGCCATCGACTAAGTAGCTGAGCTATTGGCAAAATATGGGTTTCAGACTAAATCCGAAACTGACGGTCCACGGCCACGGGTTACGGGATGCACGAGTACGGGCTCAAGTCCCGTACTCGTGCAGAGTGCTAGAAAAATCGATGGTAAACAACAGAACCTCATTTCAAACAAACAGAAACAGTATTATTTCTGGACAGTAGCTCACTTCCATACAAGCTGTCGGTATGGGGCACTTATATTATAGTCTAATATGACGGAACTTTCACTTACCTGACAGCTTAGCATTATGAATGTACGTCGATGAACTTTCTTAGTTTCTGGGCTCATTGAATTCTTCTTGAGGAATTCGTCCATTCCGATAGCACAAGTTATTCCGATCGAGCCGAGGAACATGACTAACACCAGGCTTTCGATGAAAAAAGCGATTTCCACCGGAGATGCGAGCTGAGTTAGCTGTTCGTCAGATGTTTCACTGGACTATCCCAAAAATCTAGGTTACTGATTTTTTTCTTCCGGTGTAGGAGCTAAGTGGGCAGAGTTTCACAACAATGAAGAACGTCTTTCATTTAATGACCCCTCAATCCTCCCACATGCAGCATCCTTCGACACACCAACTCATTCTTACTACAATCTCTTACTGCAGATTGGAAACATTGAATACCTGCATTGATAAGCCAAAAAGAGCATGGTCGGCTGGGTTAATATTGTATACTGAAACCATGTAGTATGTTGACTGTTGAATGAGTGATTCCGTTGGACGGCAAGAAATATAAAGCATAGCTACCCAGTTGACAATGATAGCTACATTGATGAGGGCAATAATCGTCCATCCTGCACTGGATTCATAAATGTAATGAAGGTTTTGCCTAAAATATTCATTCTGCTTGTCTGATATTATTACAGCTTTGAAGTGGTCCTAAGTGTAATAGTAGCATGCATATGTCCTACAGTTAATCCTTAACATTTGAGGAGAGTAAAAGATCTGATAAGAGTTGTTCCCGGATTTTTTCTTCCCTCAAGACTACCCTTTCGGTCATCCTTTTATTGGGAAGCACCCACTAATTCCGCCCTCATCCAGAATCGTAGAGGTATTTAAATGGTTATGTGGCCATGACATGCGGTAACCAGCCAACGTGCATGTATGTGCTTTTATACTTCCAGAGCAATCAGCTACTAGGTGACAGGTTCTACGAGGGCCTAGAAGGCATGGGTATCTGCCGACTCGATCCAGGATTGAATCCCAAGGCCGTGCTGAGGCCTTTTTGGCATTACATCGCATTCTGAAGATTCTCATCAGCGCCCATGCACATAGGATTTGGGAGAATCATTTTTGTATCACCCACACCTTTACAGGCCTCTGAACAGAAACCAGTAACGATGAGAAGTTTGCCGAGAAGTTTGATATTTTTAATTGCCTGTTGAATTGCTTGAATCAATTCTCAGTACTGTTACTAGGTGAACAATTTGATGAGTCCACATAGTTTGAAATGGGCTTGTGTGGAACAGGGGAATCGGTTTGCAGTCGGGATGACGCCGGAAGACCGTCGCTTCAAAGAGAAGATTTCCTTCAGTTCTGAATGGAAGAAACCTTCAACTTTGAATTTTTCCTTCACAAAAACACCTTCAAAAACTAAGTTACATAAGAAGCTTTATCCCCTCTGTTACTTGTTGCTAGATAAATTGGATTGAATGGAAAAATTCAATATATTGAAAGGCTCAGATTCTAATTAACATTTTGAAATTCATAATGTATAAAAACTTAACACCTGCCTGAAACGCAGCTCTACTTAATTCATGTCACATGTAAATTTTTTAGGTTGAATTTATTAGCGTTCTGGCTCCATGACTACGGTAAATTGGAGGCCCACCCACACATCGTTTGTTTCCGAAGGATGGAGGTGGCACTTTTCCCGATCAGTATAATGTAAAACTGTGGTGCTGGTGCACTAACATACGCGTACGATGACGGGATCGAATCCCAATCGACATCTGCTTACCAACCGACCATCCTATTCCTATGAGGTAGACTTGCTGGTGTAAGACTTGCCTAAGAGGTTGAAAGCAATGAACTGTACATTGGCTGGCCACCATAAGTTATTCGATAGGTCACCAAGCCAGTTAGGGTTCTGAATGAAAGTTGAGTACGGGCTTATCCCAGAAACGAGAATGTTCACGGTAAAAAGCTTCTGCTTCTAGAGGCTTTCAAAAACAGAATTCGCTCTGCACTCCTATTCAATTAAGGTAAAAAAGTCAAAATGCCCCATTAAACGTGCATGTTAAATTAAATGTACAGTATATTTATCATTACTAACAAAATTACACCAATTCGAAGCTATTGCTATGAGAAAAAGGCTAAAAATGCCAGCGAGATTTGATTCTTCCCGTTTCTGACATAGTTCTGATGGAGCACCATATAATTGAAGCCCAGCTGCCACAGCTATGGAATATCAACAAAAGTTACATGACACCAGTTTCCTACCGTTCTGACCCTTTTGTCCAGAATCTCAATATATCAATTGGCATTCCTAAACATGAGGCATGAGGAGCTTAATGGGATCACATAGGGGATTATACCTTTGCGTATGTAATACAGTGCTGCTAAGCTAAAGAAGTACTGGAACCGGTACCATGAGGGACTTATGGTCCAATGAGGTGAAGGGAACCCTCTCCCGTCACCTTATTGGACCATAAGTACTTCACGTAGGTCTCACCACCTCCGAAGTCATTTCTTCTGATGCATCGTGCTTCCAAACTCGGATAGAACTTTCAAAATCAACGTTAATTTCGAAAAAAAGGTTTTCCTTACTTGCATAAGTTTATATAAGTGTAGACAAACTTGTTCATAACAAATAACAACGACATTAGTACGGAGACACTGCAAAGTGTGAGAATAGCCTGTGCCCCTGGCCATCCAGATGCTGGTCCGGTTGCAATATATAGGAAGGTGAAATTATTTGAGACTGCACTCTGAAATAGAACCGACATAGATATTACAAAATATTCTCTTTGCTTAAATGCAACAATATTTCTAAAGTCCAGAGCGTAAGAGGCCCCATTTGGTGTCAAGGAGGTTCTAGGATAAGTGGGCAGGTACCATGATCAGCGGAGGTCGTTCACTCAAGAGGAAACAGCATTTTCTTCACTAAGAAGAATGCAGTGGATTTCTTCTAGACAGTGCAGTGCTTAGCCTCAAGAGGGATCTCTTTGAATGAGGCTTTTATGCATATATCACTAATGTATGGGTCCACTAAGCTTCGTCGTCCATATCTCGAGGGGGGCTTTTTAACGTCCAAATTTCGCTCATTTCTAGCCCTATTGTCATGTCTACTGGAGAAAAAGACTCACCGGTGCCATAAGAAGGAAGCAAATAGATGTGACTATGTTTTGAGTAGCACCCGCAGTAAAGTAATGTTTATAAGCATTGGACAGATTCCGTAGTGGGCATAGAAGAGTGACGGCAAATAGTATTGTATTCAAAAAAATTCCAATACCACATATACTACAAATAATAGCGATATATCCGGGGAACATCTTACTCACGTGTTACAGTAACTTTCTGAAAAGAAAGATCGGTTAAATTTTCCAGTGAAATGATCAACAGAATGCATCCATCGCAGTTTTCTAGGAACTGTCTTGATACAATGATGAAACGAAAGAAGTGAGGATCGGTGCTGAAATAATCGAAACCAGGGAGGCACTTATCGGGTAAAAGAGTCTATATGGGGCAGTAATGAGGCGAAAATGACTAGAGAACACTTTTGAAGAAATCAGGAAGTTACGCCTCTCTAGGTAAAAATGCCTTTGGACGAATGGTCACAGGTGGAACAGGTGGTATTGTGGAGTTTGAATGTTGCCCCACGAGAAAAGAAAAACGTGAACCCACATTTTCGTGTTCTCCTAGTATATTCGATAGAATAAACAGCGAACCATGACAGGTGAAGTGCTCAGCGACTAGCGTCATTGAATCCTTTAAGAATTGTTCGGTGCTTAGGCAATTCATCCCTTTCACTAAGCTGGTCGCAGTTAAACATACTGAGAGTGGTGCTATATAGCTCTTGGGATGTTCCCTTAGTGGAAGCGAGCTTTTTTCGATCGTAAGCTACACTGACGCAAAGCCATTTTTAGTGGCGTGGTCATGGCATCGGAAAATGATAATAATGGACAGCGACGGTGAGATTGGAGTGTCGGGAAAACTGTGTACATTTAGCTGAACCTTGAGAGGATGGTAGAACAAGCCCTGGCTAAGCCTCTCAGGCCTTGATCAAGCGTCTAGTAAAAGCTTTGGCTCTGAGGTTGTTCCTATAGACCAGCAGACTGCTTCTGAACATTTTTGACAGTCCCTCAGCTAACCGAGAATATGGAAGTGATATGCCAAAATGTGGATCGGAATTCTAGTGCAAGAGAACGAAATCTTCATACCAGAGGTGAATTCTGAAAATTATCCGCCTACAATAAGGTTAATGGAAGTATTTTGTTACGTGAAACATTGACGTAATTCATATCATTTCAGGAGAGAATTTAATTGGATTTACTGCATCCATTTCCATTAAATTAAAAACAATTGACCAGCTGCTCTGTTCGGAAATATGTTTGAGTGCATACATAGTCTGGTAATTGTGTTATATCCGTGAATTTCACCTATTTCCATTAGATGGATGGTACCTAGATGGAAGAAGACGGACCATCAAATCCTATTCATCTCATACTAACCGAAGGGAACTATACTAAACACACCTTTTGACCTTCCTGTGACTAGACGCTTCTTGGAGTCGAAAATTTCTCGGCCTGGTCAATGAAGCTCTCTCACGAGGACTACGTTTACGTTCACCACGTTTTCTTTTTTTTTTGAAAAGTTAGCGGAAAAGGTGAAAAGGTATATGACTTTCAATACAAAAAGGAAATGGCTGTCAGTTTGTGCTGAGAAAAGCAAGATGAATAGTTGAAAAGCTCAGTAATACCCTATCAGAACTTCTATGAGCATATAAGATATTCAAGATTTCGCTGAACTTTTATATATGCTTATATATGCCTGATAAGTATTCTTTTCTTTCGAAAGAAATGTTTCTGGCATAACCATTTAACAGAAAATGGTGAGGTAATTGCAGGTGCAGGTGGTCCTAGTAGTACGAAAGATTAGTTATACGAAGACTTTGAAGAACATCACTGATACGTGTTGAACACCTGGACAAATTGCAGGAAAATCATACGGTTTTCCAAAAATTGGGAAAATTTCCAGGATGACCTAAGGACAAAGAGGAGCATGCTGTTTACGAGATAATGTGTTGCCCAGGAGCAATCAAACGACTTTTTACTTACTCATGGTCTTCAAATTATTGGGGGAGGACAATCCTGTGGGAAGCGTCGATTCCTTCCATTCAAAACTGACAACTCCGTAAAAAAACCGGGGCATCAGTCCCACCACTACTTTACCTCACCATGTACATTTGTAGTAGTAGATAGCTCACAAAGCCAATCCCACAGCGGAGAAAGACTCCAGAATTTTTTTTGACAAAATTTTATTTGAGTAGCATTAAAAAACAAGTCATCTGGTAATAATTTCAATCCTTTAGTTGGGAGTCCAAGAAAACGTTGGAGCAGAGATATGTCTCAAACGAGAACTGTGTCAAGTTGAACCAATCAAAACCTCTGTAGCAATGTATTAAACAGATGTAATGAATAATCTTCGAGCAGCATAGGGTAAGTTCGCAAAGCGAAGTTCTAATACCTTTCAAATGCCAATGGTATTTTTTGCTTGCTTTAAATGAGATTTGCTGGTGATCGTTTCATGTGTGATGAAAGAAATGGGATCCCCTGTCAGCGACTGTTACATCAGTTGGACTGAAATCGATGTAGAGTAGTGGACAATCGCATTCTTCTGTACTTTTCTGGCTTTGCAACACTGATGATTGACATGTTGTAAACGATTATTCCTTCGTAGAAAGTTTTTCAACATAGAACGTCCAAAGCTTTTGGGCATTTTGAGTTCCTGCCTGAGCGCCAGCGGTAAGGCAAGTTTCAAGAGTGTAAGAAGGTTACAGAACAATTTCTGTAGACTATAGAGGAATTCGGTGAGCAAGGCCAAAGTGAAGAGGGGTTGACCGACCATAGACAAGACAGATCGCACAAAAGAGAAAAGCTCATTGATTGGAGACGCGACGAAGCTCGATGCTAGTGAGCAATTCTAGCAGCTCGACGCCTCGAGACTACTATCAAAGTTTCATCTCGCGTTCACTCGAGTCATCGCAGAATCAAGTCTAACCTCCGGCTAGCCATAAGACACCACTTAAGACTACGCCACTTTTGCCTCTTCGTAAAATGTAGAATAATAGTTTGATGTATCAGCGAGTTTACGGTGAAAAGTTGTTTCGCACTGAATTTCTGTCTGTTCACTTCGGGAAAATGTATGTATCGAAGGTAACTGTGTCACTTACCATTTCAAAAACATGGAGGCTGCTTACAGGAACGCCGGGCATCGGGATTCGCCGCGCTCAGGAACCAAATCAACCATCGCCACGGTCCCACCAACGCACGGCCTACCTACCTCGATCTAACCAGATATATTCCACGGAATGTGTATCGTCTACAATATTCAAATAGCCCTTCGTGAGTATGCCAGTAATGATCGAAAGAAAGAATAACGAAAAAAATACATCATATATACATAAAACGGAAACACTTCAACATCTTAATGCTACGACGATGACCAGTAAAGCTACAAGTCAGGAGGCTCGAACCCAGTGCGTTATAGCTCACGAGAAGTGTTGTGACTTGGGCCCGCCTGGCGCCTTCGTCGATCGCTATCACATCTTCGTCCTCGAGCGGTTCGACGGTGGGACGACGGAGCATTGGCAGCCGAATTCGACGACGACACGCAGACACGCTGACAGATGTCTTTGCCAAAACACGCGTCCACTATGGCCGACGCACAGGCGCCGACGCGCTGCTCGCGCCGGGACCTCCGCGCGCTCTACCAGGCGTGCCCCTTTAAGAAGTCGGGCGGAAGCCACGACACTCGTAGACAAGCTGGAGGAGCTCATTGCTCTGACTAGTGAGCTTCTGACGTTCATTCCTCTTTGCAAAACTTCAGATCACTTGTTGTTCAAGGGATCGAGTGTTCACGGGATTGGACGCCAACGTTGAGGGAACCGCAGAAAATTGGCTGATTGGCACGGATCTCTTACAATCGAACTTCTGTGAGTTGCTACAACTGGCCTGCCAAGCTTAGGCGCGTTTCTACCGAAGTGAAACTGCCAACAACAAACAACAACAATGTCAGTAGACCTTATGTCAGTAGTCTAGGTTTGAGCAGATCGAACGTAGAAGCTTCTCTCTGTTCTCTTTTGTACCATTAGAATTCGTTCAAGTTAAACAAAATATTGCATTGAAATCTTGCAAACAATATTTACTTCTTCTATATTAATACAGAAATTATTGGCCAAAAAATTAAGGCCTAGCTGAGTTAAAAGATTTATGGAATCATTTGTAAAGAAAACTCCGTCATTCAGTACTCAGCGCTCCCTAATAGAGTAATCGTACACAGCTGAGTACATACAAAATATGAAAGAACACAAGAAGGTAGATGATTCAGAACTGTTGCCATTTTTATCCATAATACAAGAGTTGATTACAAATTTGACTGCTCCCTTCACAGCTTTTACCTGTTATTCCAATAACATGAAGCAAATTGATAACAATTTCACAGGTAAAAAGAAGAAGTTTGCCAACTCATTCAGGCTGTAATTCCTTTACCTAATCGATATGATACTGTTGAACAACTTATTCTCATCGTATGAAAATGACGGTTCTTCGGAGAAATGGTTAAGCAAAAACGGACATGGAACGTCTTGCGAGTGGGCCACTAGTTATAGCCGTCCTTGTTTCGCTGATAGTCATTCTTCTCACTTGACTAGGTTTTTTGAGGTGTAATGTAACAAGGATAAAATCTCGATAGTCTTTCATGAACCCGATGACGATGAGCGGCGAGAAGATAGAGTACGACGACATCGAAAGAGTGATGGCATAACTCATTGTAACAGGGCTGGTGGCACCAGTGAACAAAAACGCGTACAATAAATAAAGGGGTGCGTTGAGCAGCAGTGCCGGGTTGAGAGTCTGAAATAGTGAACTAAAGCGAGAATAACAACTACAGTTCGAAATCTTATTAAGGTCCACATTGTTTTCTCGAGTGCAGAAAACCAAAATGGCTATAAAGGATTTTCATTGGTGAAAATTAATGAACGGGACTGTGGGGTTGAAAAAGATCTAGGTAGAGCGCAGTGAGGGCTTCAAATCCGGTTGAACACCCTCTGCAACTCAGTTCTCTAAAGAAAAGAAATGTTCAGCAGCCTTGTACAGGGTGATATTATCCGAAATGAAGCACGTTACAACTGTGGAAAGTTGGTGCACACTTTACCCTACAGTGACGGAAATCACGTCCGAACATATCCTTCGCTGTCACATCAATGTCAAAATAAACTGATTGGTTCTAGTGCTGCGCATGTCTCGTAAACCAGGGGATTGAATTTGCATGCTTTCATTCCAAAACTCAGAAGCGAATGTGCTAAGAACTCCTGAAAAATCGCTAAAAACTTGCTTCTAAACTTACTAAAAACTCCAATCGATCGTCTTTCATGTAAATTATTCGACGTACCTGTAGGGTCAGCATTATAAACATATGCCTTTGAACTTTTTTCGTCTGAGGACTCATCGCATTCTCTCTAAGGCAACGATCAATTTTCCATGCGCAGACTCCTCCGATGGTAAATATAGCCATCACAACAACGAAAATCTCATTAAGGAGGATGAGTTCTGGCACATTTATGAGCTGAAACCATGAGTAAGCAAAGCATTTCTATGTGTCTATAGCATGTGTGTATAATGAATGTGCTGTGAATCAATCCATACGTACTAATTTCAGAAATGTCTATGAAGAAATAAACTTCTTATCACCATGTTTCTCTTGCGAGACTCTTGAATTAATTTTTCGCAAAGTTTTTCGAACCCACCGTAACTCCCGCCATAGCCGCTGACGTATCTTAAAGGCACCGTTCGCGATGATTCAATGGGCGGGTGTGTCGATGACGTGTCCGCCTCTCATTCGANGTGGCGTCGAATGAGAGGCGGACACGTCATCGACACACCCGCCCATTGAATCATCGCGAACAGTGCCTTTAAGACCAAGGTCTCTACGAAGTTGCCACGCAGACAGAATTCAAAGAGCGCGCCATACTAGTCAAATTGGCCCGCTCAGTGTGGATGAATCTAAGAGCCAGACGACCTAAAAGTCTCGTTAGAGTGCATCCCATTCTTATTCGCCTTCGCGCTGTCCACCTGCTGCTTCGTCTTCTCCGGCCACCTACCAGGGAGTCTCCCAGCTCAAGCAACAGGAAGATCGAGGTGGTTTAAGTATACATACTCGCTACTGTATCTGACTTGTGATCCATTGGCGTCAGGATCTCCTTTCTCTTCGTTCTTGTATTCAAATCCTGGTTGCAGCCACTTGACAATCGCCTTGTTGCTTTCCTACTCATTATTACACTTTTAGTAGCACTCTTAATTCCTGAATGACATTATGCAATGCATTTTATATCCCTGTACTGGTTAGAAAGCTCTTGCCATAGTTTCTAATTCATACTCTTCATATTGTGTAAATAGCATGTACAAACTATTTGGTGAGAAGGGTGTGAAGCCCAAGCATAACGGCTCTGCTTTTCACCATTCGTTTATAGCCATGCTTCTCGCCCATACGTTCGGACGCTGATTGTACGATTCTCCATCCCTTTCGCCTCGCCACTTCTGCAGTTAGATCGCCGTCGTCAGTATGTCTGGATCCTTCTCTGACTGTCGTCGACTCATCCGTCCCTCTATAGATCGCCAGTAACGAGGGAATGACCATCGCTACTGTGCCGCATTAGGTTTGAGGACCATCACCTAAGAACGTTCGTCGGGCGCATTTGATCGTCCTTCCAGATGCCGTGAGCACAAGAGTACTGGAGGTGGTGTAGTGGCAAGTGGCGCACTATATCACACGCACGGTCAGGGGTTCGAATCCCGGATCGATGCCCGCCTAGGCCAACCAAGCCTTCCATCCCTCCGGGGTCGGGTAATTGCTACCAGACTTGTCTGGGAGGATGAAAGCACTGACTTGTACATCGGCTGGCCAACGCAAGTCATTGTAAAGGCCACATACGCACTCATTACGCCACTACGATTCTGAATGGAAGTCGAGTGCGGGGGCGCATCCCTCAGACGGGACTGATTAACGCCAAAAACTTTATCCTTTATCCTTTTACCATCGCAGTAATTATTATTACTATTATCGTTATCACTTCTGTTATGAATGTTACTATTAATATTATTTTTATTTTATTATCATTGCAGAGCCGTAAATAATAGCCTATATTTTATGCTCGCAAAGGCAGTCGCCTCTTCAAGGGAACAGTGACATGCCCAAAAAGTAAGCTGCAATGTTCCTATTGGAAATTCATTTCACCTACAGTGCATACTTGTGGACCATTCAATTAATAAATGGAGTGGCGAGTGTTGCCAAATTATGCCAAGAAAAGCTAACAAACCTTTAATGAAAGTCCAAAAGTTGCTTTGACATATGGATTTACATCGTAGTTGTTAGTTACGTAATTTTCCACAAGATCTATCACTGTCGGTCTTGGTTCAACAACGATATAAAGCATAGCGACCCAGTTGAGGAATATAAGAGAGGTGATGGCGTTAATAACTAACCACCCTTTCGGTGATTGATAAATGTGGAGGAGCCGTGGCCTGAATACATTATGTTATATTTAATAGCATTTGAAGTAGAGTGGTATCTAGCAGTGAAATGGTTTTGGAGACTTCTTATCAATGATTAAATCTGACAAGCACGTAGGGTATTGATGGAGAAGTAGCACTCCAAACATGCTCAAAAACTAAATCCGACACCACTGACGGTCAATTCTTCGAAAGCAAAGGATAACCTCGCGAAGTTCGATACCGTTTTGAGTGGAGCACATTTACAGTAAACAGTGAGCAGTGGAAGCTACTGTTGTGCATCGCTTTAGTACGACTGGAATCCTGTTCTGACACATCTTCAAACTCCATAACATCAGAATATAATCGATCAGAAAAAATAGTTTTTCGAGTTTCCGGTGGGTTTATTCGTTTTCTTCACCGACACTGCACAATTCGGCATTAACATCTTTGCTTCAGTTTCATGCAGTTCCTTGCTTCAAAGCAAGGAACTGCATGAAACTATCCGAAAATGTGCTTTTACCTTTCCAAGCATGGATCAATACATTTTGCTTACTTTTTCTACACATTGTACAAGCGCTTAATAGGTACTTGTGGACCCGAAAGAGATGAGGCACAAAAATGTATTCAATTTGCGGGTCATTGTCGCCACTTGTGCTTGTTCCTTGTCCAATACCCCTATCCTTATCGTTACTATATATAAAGCGCTCGCGTCTGTCTTCTGTCTGTCTGTCTGTCTGTCTGTCTGTCTGTCTGTCTGTCTGTCTGTCTGTCTGTCTGTCTGTCTGTCTGTCTGTCTGTCTGTCTGTCTGTCTGTCT
>UZAF01017813.1:731-31059 GCA_900617895.1 Haemonchus placei
TCCCCCCCCCCCCCCCCCCCCCAATTGAATGGTTAAAATTAGCTGAAAGCCAACTGAATTGACAGCATGACCATTTTTTCCCGATGAAGTCGACAAGGGTGAAGACGATGCATGTCTCTCACTGTGCTAAGTTTTCCAGGGTATAGCAATTTCTCGTTAGTTAAGTTTTGAAATTGAAACTGATTGATCCCAACTCTTTTTCGATCTCTGCAAGATCCCTTCTATTCACACAATGTCATGAAAAACTTCTGAAATTCACATTCCATGAAATCCAGACCTCCAAGAATACCAGTGGGCCATTTGTGCGAGAAGTAAAGTGGGCTTCTTTGTCTGAACTCCATTTCCTAAAATTACTCGGAAATCTGGAGAAGCTGGTAGACTACAGCGGAAGTATCCGGTTGGGTACTTATTTGAAATGGGCGAAGCGTAAACAGAAAAGAGGTATTTGATTGAAGAACCTTTTACACTGTTTGGGAACTGCTCGAAGGTTGAGTAGAAAACCAGAGCACCAGACCTTTCGAGAACTTGGCTGCTCAGAACTATTCAGAAAGTGTCTTTTCTGCACTAAATCAGCGACATTACAGAAAAATAACTGAGCGTATATGGATTCGAAGAATTGGAAAGGTGATAATGGAGTAAGGGAATTTGTGCTTCCATCCAGCCAACTGAAGGCCTTTAACACGAAGACGACAATGTATCCGCGTGTGACTACATTGTTGTCGACGTGTTTTAAATAAAAAAAAAATACTGAGTTCCAGTGGAGGATCACGCGATGCCAGGAACACGACAGGATATGGATCGTCGGCCTGCCAATCAGCCGTTTCCGGTTTAAGATTACTGTTAGGGTCATGTAATTGAAAAAGTTGCTTGAGTTCGACTCGCACAATCTTTTGTCTCTCACTTTTTCGATCATTTTCTGCATTTCACAAAGGGACTACTCTCAGAAGTCCATGATCCTTACAGGGAAGAAAAGCAGAATAGTTCTTCAAAAGTATAATAGTGCACCAACGTAATGCGTATTTATACACTCTTCGGAACGATACTCGTCTTGCACCGCAACTTGCCCAAAAAAAAACAACCGGAAAGTGTGAATTAATTTTAATACCAATCAGATCGCCCGGTCCGCGCCGCGCTCATCCTATTTTGTAACAAAGTTGGGATATAACCCGTAGCTTTCTCTCTCAACCTTAGAACGAAGTAACAAACAGCAGATCTATGCCAGTACGAAATGGTATTAAGCGGTGTGGTATTATTGTCGTTACCATTACAATTAAGTTCCTAAGGCAGTCTCTATCCCCTCAAAACTTGGAAACTTCTCCTTCAAAGAAAGCCATTAGCTCTAGCTAGTGGAATTCGATCATAACAGTGTAACAAGTTTCTTCGAGGACTCTCCGTACCCTGGGCAAGTCTACTTCGTAAGCACCCCTTCGTTTCGCGGTTGTTTCAACAATGTTGAGTTTTTGACGAGCGTCTTCGTTAAAGCGGTTTTTTCGTATGTGCTCAAAAGATGAAAACAAAGAAGTCATATTAAATACGTGCGGAATACCGCCACAAATAAAAGCTACGAGCGTAATTGATAGCCGAAATGAGGCGCTCAACTGAAATAGTCTTTGAGAATGATATAAAAGTTTTATTCGAAGAGAAGCATGCTGTGCAAAAGAGTGCTCCGCGACGGGCAAACATAGATCTTCGCTCAAAGTATTGTTCCAACTAAAAAGACCAAGAAAGAAACAAAGTTCGCTACAATATCAGCATCCCGAGGGTCAACATCTGTGAGCGTTTGGGGCAGGAAGGAAACTTTTAGGAGATAGGAAGTAATGGCAACCTTGGAAAGAGTATTGCCGGATCAGTTCTCGTTTTTCGTTCTTATAAGTAATGATCTGTGATTATATTAACAAACGGTACTGAAAATGTGCGAAAAGAATACTCTTGAATAGCAACGGCTGATAATGAAGTGATAACCACTGCAGTGGATATGACCACCGTTGTTGTTAAGGTTCGTGACCAATAGCAATCACCGTAGGAAAAACTGTCGAACGGGAAAGATCTGTCATTTGAGGTGCCTATCCAAGGGACCGGTGCCGTAATGAACACCACAGAAATGTACAAAGTAGCACAAGTTGACTTTTATCAAACCCGTCTCAATACTTAGCTTTGCCCCTAACAGAAACCATGAGAGTCTTAGAATCGACACGAACAATGTTTCACGACTGTAAGAAAATGAGTCCAAAGAAATTATGAGAGAAGGTTTTAGTATGAAGTTCGAAAACGTCATAATGAACTCACGATTTTCTTCTGAGCGATCTTCTTAGCCCATGTCGTTTGCTTGAAGAGCTGGTCTACTTTAGCACCATCAAATGCCTCTTTTACTTTCTTGGTTCGCTGACCAACACGTACATTAACAACGAATTTAGTCAATTGAAGATCTTTGAGGTTTCGAACGCAGCGGATAACGCCGGTACTAGGGCCATCAATAAGGACCTAAACAACGATTAGCACTTGAGAATAAGAACAACGCAAAAAGCAACGTATAACTTACTCTATTACCATCGACAACATCGACAATAGTGGCAATTTTACCAGCGTCTTTCCCCTTCGCGATAAAAACAACACGACCTATTTGTACCAAGCGCTTGAAGACCATGGTCTCTAAAAAATTCATCATGAGGACAGACTTACCAAAAAAACCAATTACAAATAGCATGGACAAGACGCGGAGTAGGTAACACTTTGTTCTTAAAGGCTAGGTAGAATTGGTGGAACCGGCACAGAGTATAAAAATAGAAGAAATCTTGATCAACACAATTGCAAACCAGGCTGTAACGATTCTTGCTTGAATTTCCTGGTACGAAAGACCGTGATTCAAGAGTTTATTTTGCACTTCTGCATTTGGAGATAGGGCACAGAAGGGTGAAAAAGGAGCGCAGCTCGAGTGGAAAGGCCTAATACCCATAGTATCGTTAGTAAGTACGGGAAGCCAACGACATTCGTGAAACAGTTTGACAGGTTCTTCTTTTCCCATCTCATCTCACAGTAACTTGTTTGGAAATAAGTCTTTACAAAATCGTAAACTGCATGCTAGTACAGTCAAGTTCTCTCCCAAATGGTCATATGGTTCACACCTTGTTATCAAAACTCTAAGTGAAATCTGAAAAAGAGAACCACCAGCGGGTAGTGAATTTGAAAAGTGGCAAATGAGGGACGTAAAAAAGAAAAATTAAAGCAAGTAAGCCAACGAAAATAAGCAAGACAAAACAACACGGTTGGGATAACGTTTGAAGATAAAATACGTCAATTCAACAAGAGAAAGTACTAGGCGTAGCGCTCAACACTAATCTGCAACTGAAGTCAGCGATAAAAATCAACAAGGCTTACATAGCTAATAAACTAAACTTTTGCAGAGTTCCAATCAACAGGGGAATCTAAGGCTAGGCTTATTTCCTTACATAATTTAGAACCCAAAACGAATAGAACAATAAGGACTCCGGTAGTATTAAACACCATGGCGGGGACACTGCCGTCTCGTAGAATTAATTCAAACAAATAAGCTCACCGACAGTTCGCATTAGTTGAAACTGGCCACGCTTATGGATTTGAACTACACTCTGTTATGATAAGAAAGCGGTAGCCAGATCATGAGACCCGTTCCAGCATCGATATGGTGAACTCAGAACAGGGAAAATTCAGCTACGTGACGGTTGATACCGTTCAATATCATGCTGAAAGTAAAGAACAGGCGGATCTATGACAAGGCTTGGATACATCTGATTGATATCATGTCAACCTTTATATCCGCAATTTTTGCTATAATTTTCCAACAATGAAGCTTGACTGAGGCAATCAAAACGGAAATTTCGCATGGGCACTCGTTTCCCACAGTACCCCCTGACACTCGTGTCCTTGCCCAAGACCACTTTTCGATGTGACGGGTGAGAATTTGTGTATTAAAACGGCGTTATACTGCGCCGGATTACTATAAGAGCCGAGTGCCCGTAGTGAATTTTTGTTTCTGCACTGTAGCTTGATTCTTTCGTATTTTTCGCCCTGTCAACTTGGCGCAGGCTTAGAAAGAAGCTTCTTTTATCTAGTCCGACCTTTACGTCATTGTCGTAACTTTGAATGAGCAATTAATCCTGCCATCCTCTGTTGTGGATAAACTCTTGCGGTTCATAGAGTTCGTACAGTTTCTGTTCAACCGTGTCCTACGTTCGAGGGCTAGAGGCAGTAACCTGCACCGAAAGCTAGGACTGCTTCAACTCTATACAAAGCTCACAGAGCTCACCACACGTCCAACTCCCCTGGCCCTGAACTTTCCCACACTTCGCACCAAAATAGAATTAAAGCCTCGCACGCTTTACCCTTGATCAAGATAGAACTCTAAAGCTAATTTGTCAAGAAAATGATGTCAGGGCATGAAAAAACAATCGGCTGGGCCAACACAAATTTAAAAATCGACTCTACAAAATGTACTGTATCCACGATTTGCACCACACGGTAGAAAGCTCGAAACAGGAACAAACATTTTGACGATAGCTACCCAAACATCGCAGACATACTCAAAGAAACCTAAACCAAAATCACGAAGTGATTCGACCCCATAACTCCCAAAAAACAACCTTAAAATAAAAAGATAGTAGCAAATTTTAGGCTGCCTTCAGAAATGAGGAGGGTCGGCGAGATGTGGCAATCGTGTTGGGACCACCGTCGATGCAATGCACAGCGTGCGACCTTTAATAAAGATTGCGAAAGCTGCCGATAGTCACCCGCCGCGAGTTGTTTCAACCACGTTTTCCATCGCCAACGTAACTTTCGTTTTCGATAAATAAATTGAAGGATTGCAGAATGATTGTTTTCAGAGGTTACGCTGAGATTTGGTGACCAGTTTTGTAGTGGTACCCTTTGGTGTTAATCATTCTGGTGTCTTGAAAAAGATGCAAATGGGCTTTCGGGTGGTATTTAGTAATTTTACTGTCGGAAGGTTGTATATTAGATGAGTATTGATCTCTTGTATTAGAAGCCATACTAGTGTAACCGCATCAAATTCGCCAAACTCTTAAGGTAAGTACGCGGTTAGTATGTAAAATTCTGAATTTATTGTGTTTGTGCGTACATTTCTTTTAAAGTCTTTGGTACGAATGTGTTTTTTATCACACAGATATTCTATTCCGGCAGCATTCGGTGCACTCCTTTGCATTGAACATACGCAAGTCATTTTCAGAGTTGCGTTGAGTTATAGGGGTTTAGTCAGCGTTTTTACATTGTCTGGTTAAGCAAAAAGCAAACATTCAGCCCAAAGACTACGTTTGGAATGCGAACGTCCAGTTGAAGGGTTGAATTCCAGTTCGATTATAATTGGAAGAGTCCCATCCACGTAGAGGTAATCATCCCTTCTCCTTTTGGAGCATGAGCAACTTGCTGCTTGAGTTCGGAGGCATTTTTGCATGTGTTTATAAGCGAGTACTTAAAATGTCAAAGCACCAAGCTTCTGATGAACGGCTTCATTAGTGTGAAAGCCAAAAACTTTTAAAAAACGTTCATTTTTCCTTGGGTTTCTATTGAGCCTAATATTGTTGCGCTAAAACGTTCTAGGCTGTATGCTTTTCATTTTTTACTCGTGGTCTTCGATTCAGAAATGCGGCAGGACTTACGAATGGCTTGCCGGAATATTGAATGTTTTCAGCCATGTCGGAGGAAGCAACATCCGCCCCACCGGTCACCACAGAAAATGGAGAGAAATCGGCTGAAGATGAAACTACCAAAAAGGAAGACGAAACTACCCAAAAGATGTCTGAAATTAAGATCAGCGAAGCTGCTGAAGGTGAAGGTGGAGAACCAGCAGAGGCTGAGGTTTGACTGTGGTTCTCTGCAATGTTTTTATTCATAACTCTTCTTTTGGCCTTGTCTTGAACGGCAATAGCACTCACTTTCTTCAGGCTAGAGAAAATGGCGATGACGGTTTCCACACACCAGAAGCAACGGATGAAGGTACAAAAGAAGTTGCCGATGGTAGGTGGTTAAACCGTTAGTAATAAATCAGATGAGTTTCCAATTAGGCAAAGTGGGCATAGTTTAAAGTGGAAGACGACACGCTCTGTCACCTGAATCAACATCAAGCAATTTATCATTAAGTACATTCGAATTAGAAAGTTATATTCCTTTGTCTTTGCAAATTTACACGTGCTTCTAACCCTGAAATTGCGTTCTCATTTATATTTTGCAATTTTTTCACATTAATAGCGCCGTTTTCCGCTTGTAGGTGTATTTCAGGACGGTTTTCAAATCATTTTCATGAATTACTCATTGTTGAAGCTTTTCAGATGATAGCTGTAAAGAGTTAGTCCAAAAGATAACCAATGACTGAGTTTGAAGGAATCAAAACAATTTACTAACATGAATAATGACGTGAGGGAAAGAGTGAGAAAGGGAAGGAGGAAAGTAGATAGGGTGACAGTTCTTCATGTCAGTAGATTGCTTCAGGCGCTTTAAAGGTTTGATTAGTTGGATTGTGAGAGACACAGAAACTTTTTGATTCTGTTTCTTGGCTGCGTTTCTGTTGTGCTGTTTACAGGTCGCCTCGAATAATGTTTTAGATCCTCATTAATTTCATAAATTCGTACAAATTACTTTGAGGGAAAGTCTCTTTTCGATCCTTTGGAACCAACTATACATTCGACAGTTTGCTCAATATGTTCATATTATGAACGCCGACATCGTCGTCGTTTTCGGCCGTCGATCCATATCTCACCGGTCAATGACTCATTCTGTAATCAAGGGCCTTTTTGAACGAACAAAATGCTGAAAAGCGCGCTTAAAAGTAATAAACCTTACCATGATCCGTATGGATGAACACGATTCAGGTAGCATATAATAAATTTTACTAAGGTTAACAGTGGATTAAAAGGGAACAAGAAAGCGTTCGATGCATAAAATGTTACGTTTACCAACGTAAACTATTGAGCAGTCTAGGCAAAAGGGTAATCAATCAATATCTGGGGAAGAGAGAGTCAGATATGCATTCTTAACCCTCAGAATACCATTCAAGCAAGCAACAGTCTTTGACCTGCGGTATATTAATGGGCGGCCGCTATTCTCAACTGAAATGCAGTAAATTAATGAACGGCCGATATTCTTACCATTCATTTTTTACTTCTAGCACGACGCCGGCGCGATCGTTAGCGTAGGTATTATGAAAGCATTCACCTTTAGTGAGTAGTGAGTGAGTAGCTTTGTGAGGTGCACGTTGTTTGACTTCTTTTATTTGTTGGTTTCGGCTCGATTTTTATTACTCACTTCTGCTAGGGGCAGCCTGCGTAAAGCGCGAATTTGCTAGTAGGTTAATGAAATGAACCTTGGTTTACGACAGTCTTCTGATTTTTAAAGTTACTTTTCAAAAGTTGCGATGTCGTATATGGTGTTAACATTTTGCAACAAGAAAATTTGATCTAGCAATTCTTTTTAGCTTGTGGGGGAACTTAACGGTTCCGTTGCTCATATTTCTGCCAGATAGTTTTATCACATATTGCTCTGAAGAAAAGTGGCACTGCTATCCGCTGTAAGGACCCGCTGGATCATATAATTTTGAGTGATAGTTATTTTAATGCACCTGAAAAATAACGAAATTACTTTGGAGCAGGTTTCCTCCGCTGAACCTCAGTAGTCGCTTCGGTACGCGTGTGAAAAGAGCGTCTTCATAAGTCAAACCTTTTTGTCTGTCCTTCGGTCATCGAAACCACTTTGATTACTTAGTGTATGAATGAGTTTTAATTGAAGCTGATGCTCAGTGAGGTTTGATCATTGTTTCAGAGACAGTTGAGAGTATTGATATTGCTCATTGGCCCCTCTGCCCCATTAGTTAGTTTTTAGCAGGACTTCCAGACGAACAATGACCGATCTCATACTAAGCAGTCAACATAATAAATAATACCTAAGCAGTCGTTATACGAAAAAGCTGAGCTGTTTCGTTACACTTGATCTCATCACCGAGGCATAGAGGAGGCGTTTGCTCGGTGCAATCGTTCCCAGCTACTTTGCTATGGGGACATGGCCTCTCTTTATCACCTCGTTGTCGGGTTTTTGATGGAATTTTATTAGACAACTCGTGCTAGCTACCCGTCAATCTGATTAGCGGAGTTTGACCGTTGCCCTGATTTTAACCCGTACTTAAAAGCGAGGCGATCATGATCGTGTGGAAGCGTATTTTCGTTCACTATCTCCTATACAATGCCATACGCTATACCATGGGCTAATCTAAGATTATCGAGTAGAAAGTGGAAAACGGAAAAGGCAGCTCAAAGCAGGGAAATATTTCTTTAGGTAAGGGAAACTAAGCTGTAAAAACACATTTTCTCAACACTTTTCTGCTATACAAGTTTTTTAGAATGCCGAATCTATTCTTCGTGATAATTTTGGATTATCCAATTTTAGACGGGCTGGAAGTGATAGTCCAGAATAGTGCAAAAGTGGCGGGAAAATGCGAAAATCGGCGTATTTGGAGAAATGTAAAACTTAAAAAAAGAAGTAAATTTGATTTTGGATGAGAATGTTAAAAAAAACTGCATGGGAGTAAATGGACGAACTGTTAGAACGTCCGCCTTGGGTATGTGCGTCGGCTAAGCCGGTTTTGGTTTTGGATATGTGGATCTCACACACCTTATCTTGTCTGTTTTTCGACCCGACAACGTTCGTAGGCTATCCTTTGGGGTCACAGGTTCATCGTGATGAGAAATCTCAGTAACCAATTTTGACGTGTACTGTGTCTTTAAGGCAAGATAGTAATGTCGCGTACTGCGACACCGTGGCTCTTGCATTTAGATGACTAACCTAAAGCTATTTAGCTACTTGTGGCACTGCAAAATCAGCGAGGCATGAAATGGATGCAGTCAAAAACACAAAAACCCGTTTTAGCGCTTAATGCAGTAGAGCTTGAAGCAAAATTTTTGTCAGCCAAGAAGGGATTCAGAGAAGGAGAGTTTTTTTTTTCGAAATTCAGTTCTCATCGAACATAGCAAATGCTGGGCTGAATAACAATGAGAAGACTTGTACCCTTAGCTATAAATTATGAGTTATGCCAAACAAATTAAAGGAAGCAGGGGAAATATTCGACTCGAAGATGTCGTGATCTCCTATTAGCATGCTTATTAACACGTTGGCGACCATGCGTCCCGATTCCAGGACGCACGTTTTTGGCTCGCTGGGGTATTTATATTATTTATCAGGTGTTCCTATAGTTTTTTCATGTTTTCATGTATCAGCTGAGCTCACAGCCTTCTAGAGAATCTTGAAGATTGCGGTACAGGAATCATTCATTTCTAAATAGAGATATAAGAGAATATAAAAGTTAATGTAAGGACAATATAAAAGCGCGGTCGCCAATGGGTTAACAACCTAACTAACGTATCGAAGTGAATAGCGGTAGGATCTAGGAATGATTGAATAACGTGATAGTAATTTATTTTTAGGATCTGTCAAACTTGATGATGACGAAATTGAGGACAATCCTGCCTATATACCTAGGAAAGGTAGGTGTTCTTTTTTGGTTTTCATACGGTTCCATTATTCATGCTCGCCGTTGTTCGACCGATGACATTTTTATAATTTTATGTGCCTTCGCTCAACACGAGGTGCAATTTAGGCAGGTATTATATGCACGATTCTCGGGACGCAGATGAAGAAGTAGAAGAGGAAAAGAAGATAAGCAGAGCTGATGGAACTTGGAAACATGATAGGTAGCTGCTACTGTTCAGTTTGTTACTAAAACATTTATGAACTTTTTCTTCTCATGTTCTGTTCTCTTCTTTCAAGGGAGTTGTTAAGGTTTGATGAGAGATGGCAGCGCCCGAAAACCAAGAAGCAGATAATGACACGCTATGGCTTTGATATTCGCGAAGGAGAAACACAGGAAGAGGCCGAACAACGAAAACGCTCAGAAGATGTAAGTTTTTTACCTGCAATATTTGAAGTTAATTAAGTTTGCATGGTTATCAGGGCCTTGGTTATATTCTATTGCCTTTTTTCCAATCCAGTACAGCCCCTTTCAATGCACTGCTCATCCTTTCTTTGTCTCAATTATATGCAAATAAATTTTTAAAGTCTGATTTTCTGATTCTTATAGCTCTCATTGGTGAAAGCGCTACTGTGTGAGCTGTACGGAAACAATTTGTCCGTCTACCCGATTGCTAGCCCTTCAGTAGCATGTAGCCGTGTATTTGCCATATCTTATATTCAGCTCAGAATTGGTAGTTAACTTGCTTATAGGGCAAGAAGGAGGCTGTCAGGGACGGGGAGCCAACAGGAGTTAAGAGACGATTGAAGAGAGAAGGTAGGTCACTATGGTTGTCAATCTTACATCTACAATTTTTCATTTCCATTAATTGAACCCAAGTTTATAGGAATATTTACAGTGAACTTCTCATTTAGTGAGACAAAAACCGAGACAGCGAACTGAAAGGACCAACGAAACGGTGTCCAAGCAACCAACACGAAGGTCAGGCACGCAGAAACCTGAAAGGCAAACAGCAGAGGAGAAGTCTTCTCAAGGGAATAGTGGTAGGTTTCTTGCAAGTTGCCATTGTTCACATAGTTTTTTACATTGGGATTCATTTCGTAAAAAACAAATTGCGAATTTGAAGTATTGCATAGAGATCCATCGGTCGGTATAATTGGTAATTTTACAGTCAGGTTGTTATTATTTACCAGAGTGCTAGCATCTAATTCGTACTTTTAATTTCTACCAACCAAATCGATATTGCTTTCAGCTGTTTTGTACTTCTTTCGTATCAAAAAGAGTCTTTTCATCGTCACGTAAATGCAGTTGTTCATTTTAGATAGCTTCTTGGTTTAATACTAAGTGATGAGTATTCCCCGTGATTGTAAATTATATGTATAGCACGGCAGACATGTTATGTAGTCTGTAATTAGAATTCTTGGCTCAGGGCGTTGATCAATCCCGTCTGAAGAATGCTCCCACGCATTCGGCTCCCATTCAGAATCGTAGTTACGTATTTGAATGCGTATGTGGCCTGTACAGTAACCTGCATCAGCAGATGTACAAGTCAGTTCTTTCATCCTCCCAGATGAGACTCGCACCAATTAAGCGATCATGGAGAGATAGGCCTAGGTGGGTGTTGATCCTGGATCCGAACTCCTGACCATGCTTGTGCGAAGTGCTTGTGAAGTGCACCACTTGCTACTCACCACCTCCGCCATATTGGAGACGATACTTGTCGGTATTGATTTATCGATATTGCCTTGCAATCCTGTAACGCGCGCTTTCTTTTCTTACGTGAACCATCTGCGACAAAAGGGAGCTTGGCTCATAACACATAGTCAGTAACAAAGCATATTAATCGTTGCTGTTGAATAGACCTATTTCACCAGAGCGTACTTGTCGCTTATCGAGGCAGTTGTGAGCTTCATATCGACCGTTATCAAAGCAGGTACTTGCAATTGCACTTGCTGGACCTTCTCAGATTTTGAATAGCTTAACATCTAAAATCGAAGCTGCCAGTAGTCAACATGAATGACAATTCATGTCTTAGCTCCTCCCCACATATGCTACCGGCCTGTCAAGTGTAACTTTCGGCTCCACCTATGGGAATCTACGTTTTTTGAGTAGAATTGTAGACTTTGATCCTAGCTCCGCGCACTTGTCTCTGCTCGATGCTCACTCCACCTGCCATATAATTTCTTTATCAGTTCTCTTCCTTTACTTACCCCTACTCACTTTTTTCCGCATTTTGAATATTCTGAATTTTGATGTTAGTTTTCCAACCATGCTACGCCCACCTTGATACCCATCCCTGAATATAAACTATTTCATTTTTCTTCCCTCGTCAGGCTCTTATCACTTTTTTTAGGCTCCAAACGTTTCTATAGAGCGCTGTAAATTTTTGTGATGGGTGGCTCCCACTTGAGAGCTATCTGGAGCAAAATTCGGCTTAGTCGAGTAGTGCATGACATACTTAACGCTCCGTTCCTGCACACAGTGCTCGTTGGATCCATCACATTTGTTTTATTTTTAGGTGCCTAGTAGCGAGCTGGATTTCTTTACATGGATAAGTCTAGTTTTCTGCGCTCTTCGTCTACCTGTGCGAAATCCCCTTTCATGCTTAATCGTGTGTATTTCAAGTTCTCCCATACTTACTCCAAGTTCTGGGCTGTACTAGTTCTCTCGAACTCCAGTTTACTTGCATTGCTTATTTTTAGTTAACGCACAACTTCGTGCACCAACAGTGGGTGAGGTCGAGCTTGAATCTTAGGGGCGGCACACTCTCGACTCATGCCCTACATTTCCATCCTAGTTGAGTTGCTCCCGTTCAATTTCACGAAGACGTCATAGAAGCTGAAGATGAACAAAAAACAATGACTCGTGGTTTTTATAAAGTAGGGGCTGAGTTGTTCGTTTACAATCCGTGGTGGAGTAAGTAAGACGGATGAATAAATCGAATGGAATATGTCAGCAGCCTTCATTTGTGTCCGCCGAAGTTGCAAGAAAACGACCAGAGCATATTAATGATTCACTGCTGGCTTTCGATTACACAGAACTGCGTCGATATGTTAAGTGGGTACATTGTAATAAGTGAAGAATAAGGCGAGAGTTACGAGAGGTTTGCTTTTGCCAAAATCGAATTGAATCTAATAAGATTAAGTAGATAATTTTACCTTTAAAGGTTCTTTTTTCAGAGCACTTCATTTTGCTATTTTTGTAATTTTCACATTTTGTATCTTCTTCCTTGTGTGTTCTCAACTAAATAGAGTCATATCGCACCTCACCATCAGTTCGAAACAACTCGTATAACCATAGCCCCAGTCAGTTGGTTGTCGGGACCATCCAAAGGAGGTGGAGTCTTTTGTTCTGTCATATCCCAACGCATTTGCATCGTTGCTCTGCAGCTTTTAAGACCCTCCAAAGAGTCTTTCGCCATCAAAATCTCGTAGAGTCTTAGAAATAAACCAGTTTAAGAAGGGTGATAAATTTCGGGGTTGCTGAGGCAGTTGTCATGTTCTCTGCCACTAGCGCAGTATTATGCACAGGCCCTCTCCTTGAGCCTGGTAACTATTTTTTGCAACCTATCGCGAGCGAGGGACTCCGCGAAGTACCGTGCGAATTTGTGCAAAGCTCATCCTAACAATTAAGGTTTTTTTTTTCAGATGAGAGAGTTGCGAATGAAAGGCGGGTCAATAATGACGATGATGACGACCTGCACGTTGGTCAGCGACGTCAAGTACGTCCAGAGCACCGGCGCGATCGCAACGAGCGTGTCGATGTTCGTGTTGTTCGCAATGTACGTGGCAGCCGAGGCAGTATGGGCGTACATCGGATGGATAGGCATCAACCTTTGAGGTTCTTTTACTTCTTTCACCTGTACTGTACTGAGCTGTACTGAGGGGAGATTGGGGGAGAGGGGAGGGTGGGGGGATATTCAAATATTCTGGGATACTGATCCGTTCGAATGCGGCATTGAATCAAACTGAATCCTTGCTTGCATTCTGGATGAAGCCGTGCAATAATTAACGAATAATTTGATTATTCTGTCTATATTTATCATTTTATGTTTCGCTTATTAGCCCATTCTTATAGAGAGCGTCATGACAAGGACCGTGAAGCGGATACTGATCGTTACCGAAAGGACCGACATGTTGAAGAAAGAGGGTATGAAAACCACCGGCGTGGCGCCATGAGAGGAGCGGTTAGAGGAGGTGAGTGAGTCCGATTGGTTTCAGTCCTAAAATGTATCTCGATAATATCTGCTCCGCGTTTTAAAAATGGTAGAGTCAATTCTGCGATTGCTTGTAAAAAATTTGGAAATATATCTGATTTTAGCGTAGAATATTCTTGAATAGATGAGTTTCCTATTTTCTAATCAAACTTTTCTTATCTTCACAGCGTTTTTGCGTTGGAATCTCTTATTTAATATATTCGTGTTCCACGTTTCTTCTTTTGCTTCTCAGTGCTTCCCTGTTCAGTTTTTTATTTAAGGTTTCCTGCACTTTCAACTGGTCTCTTCGAATCTTGACTCTTGCTATCCTTGCTTATTCTTCTTCTCTCCACTTCTGACACTGCCTCAACTTTCATTCCTGTTCATCTTTTCTCCTATTCCATTTTCAGGTTTCAAACCGCTTTACGCTACGTAATTTATTGCGATTGGGCTATGCTGTCCATTCGCTTACCAATCTACTCATTTCATTGGAATTACGCTTGATGATCCCATTAGGTCATTCCATTTGAAAATTTATCATGCTTTTTCGGTCACCATGAGCAGCGGATGAGATAACAAAGCTGTTAATCTACAATGTTGAATCAAGTAGGCTCCAATGCTCTGAAGGACCCATTCCATGCGTCCAGGTAGCATCTGTACATCAGGCGCCTCTTTTCCTCAACTATTGCGTAGGCATCAATCAAATGTCCGGAAGCTTGCCACCGATACGTGGCTTCAGTTAAACAAAACAGTCGAAACACCAAACATTGATGCAGGTTGGGTGAATAGGCTATTTAATCCACTTTTCGATATTTTTCGTTGGAAAAGTGTCACAATTAGAGTTCCATGGTTCGTGGTTTTGAGCAACAATGGCCTTTTGTAATTGTTGCCATTTTGTTGATATCATAAACAGAAGCTGGCGATAGCCGTCAATTTTTGGCGAGCACTCGCTTCAACCACGTTACTCTTCACGTGAAATTCTTGAAACCTGCATCGACATCTATCCCAACCCAATGCTCATTGGATTCTGGCTTCATAAATTCACAAATCTATAATAACTATGTTTTGTCTACAGCTGATGCCTGTTTCACTGGTTGTGTATGAATTGCTCAACAGTGTGCTTCTACGAGTAGATGATACCATGATGTGATGTTTATGATGTACCATGATGTTCTTGACCAATTTCTAATTTTCGGACACAATGCCATACGTGGCAGTTGTCCAGCCCCGATAAATTTGAGCACGATAAATTTGAGCAGCGAAATCTTCTTTTGATGCATACTTCATCTAATTCCCGGTCGCTTATGCTGCTTTTCTCTGCAGCCATGATGACGAAGTCTTACAGTGATTTAGCAGATTGATCTGTCTTCTAGTAAAATCAAGGTCTATGAGAACATAATCTTTTGCTTTCGTACCAACCATGTGAATGTCTGCGCATTTATGAGTGTGTTGACTTTTGGTGAATGTAGAATTCAAAAGCAAAAAAGTTGAAGGAAACTTGGGAGGTGTTGTAGAATTCGAATGGTGCAACCTGCTTTTCTAGAAGATTTTTAATGGTGTACTCTTTTGAAAAATCGTATTCAACCTGGTTCGCTGCCCGAAATGTTCGACTGAAGAGGAAAGTGTCAAAGCGGGCCATGACTTTATTTGTGTGGTTTCCCTGTTGTCCCTGTTTTGGTGAGAAATGTTTTCTCTCTCAGTCACAATCTAGCACACCATGTTTTTCATTGCTGAACATTATTCAGAAGTTCTCGCTTTACCTTAAATTTGTATGACGCACGTAATTAATTTCAATCACAAATGTTCCAAAAATTCGTAACCAACAAGCATATATGGAAAAGAAATAATAATTGCGATAATATGCTTATGGTCTTTAGCAGAGAAATCAGGTTCAGCATTATTGGAAAGGTTTCTAAAACTCTCGTTTTAGCTGGAAACTCTTACGGAGCGTCACGCGGGCTATCTATGCGAACAATTACGGCATCGGCTCGTAGCGGTGAAGTGCGTGAACCTACCTATCAACGCGATGAGGTGCCTCCACAAAGAAATGCAGGCTACTCTCCGAGAGGTGAGTAGCATTTTCCTCTTCATAAAATCATAGGTTGATTATGGAAGCTATCACAACTTCGCGGTCATCTGCGGACTTTGCTGCTGCTTTTGGCTTTACGAGTTGGCCAGCTCTTCATGCAATTGTGCTCGACTGAGATCTCTTTGTCATAACCTGGTACTTCCTGAATATTTTAACTAGTTTTGACGAGCTCACATTTTGCAAGTTCTGCAGATATTCGCGCTTTTTTCGCCACCTATGCACGCGTCTGCACCACAATGATTGCCTTTAAACGTGAAAAGTTTATCCCAAAGTTAAACGTAAGTTATGCTTTAGTCGTCTTCATTGGAAACTCAAACACAATTCGAGATGATCTTTCTAACAATTCCAACAGCGTATTCGGAGCTCACTCAAGATTCCACGCAGTTTGAGTAATATCTCTCACCGTCCCTCATTACTTCAATGTTGTTCCCTTGTAGGCAATAGTGGTGGCGATTTAGACCATCGAGTTTCCTCTGTTTGCGATTAAAAAGAAAATCGCGCCATGACGTTACTGACGAGTCACATCTAGCATTTCAAGCACATCTCTTTAATTTAAATTTTCTTCTTGAGAACTCAGAGCGTGCTGGTGACTTTCTTGCCGAAATCTCCAAGCACTAATATCGTATGCTTTATTTCAAAATTGCTAACGTTGCTCCCGATTTGATTTCGGCGCTGTTGCTAGCCTGCGCACCTCAAACTGACTAGATGTTTCCATTGATCCATACACTGACCCCATCTAGCAGATTGCTCCCAACTGTGCGCAACTACCTAATTCTCTGCCTGAGCATGTGCTGCTATTATTTCTAGTGTACTGCTGACCGTAGAGCTGAACGATGCTTCTTGTTGTTGCTGTTAGTTATGTTTTCTGATTCGACGGCATCTTGCGAAGACGCTTTGGAAATGCTTCACTGTAATGCAGTGCTAATTTCATCCGAGGTGAATAGTTTCATATAAGAACATCGCCCACGCAGAAGAATATTGCCGTCATAATTAATCTGTTTTTTTTTTTGCATGATGTTCAGACTTCTAAAAACGCAGGTTCAGTGTAAAAGCTGTAACTTTATCAGCAGCTTCGCAAATATGTACAGTCGTTATAGAAATGGGAATAAACCCTCAAGTTCCGTATAATACGCTTCGATTCTGAACGTACGTTAAGTGAAGCCTGATATTTTCACTTTGATAGTCGAGGGGTGGTTGTTGACGAGGTCATGTTGGATTATAAGTCTGTAGAGAAAAGAGAACGGTTATCTCCAAATCACTGAATTCTGTGGATGCTGCGTGTTAAGCAGGTCGAAGTCGTACATGTCTTTTGCAGCCTTTCTCTTCACACCATTTCATAAAATGGGATCACCACGATGCTTTGGCAATATCCTGCAACTATTTTCACACCAGAAACATTTTAAAAGCAACCATTTTGGGATTGTTGTACAACTATCTTTGACCTTCTCTTGAATGTGGAACTACGGCAAAATTGTTTTCCCTTTCAGCTCTGGACAGCGGGAGCTATTACGATACTCGAGGAGGTTATGGAACTCGAGGTGGATACGCTGGTCGTTCACGTGGCGGTCTTCCTCAGTCGCCTCGCGGCACCTATGCTGAGCCATACCCACCGCGCGGATTCACTGGTCCGAAGCGATATTCAGAGCAGAGAGGCGAGATTTTGCCACCACCTGCTCCGATCACCGTTCCTCCTCCTCTTCCGCCACCACAACACAACTTCAGCATACCTCGCCAACCGACCGATGTGGTGTACTTTGATCCTACTCAGCAGGTCAGTAAATCAATGAATCAATTTTGCATTGCTTTGCAAGGATTGTAGGTCAAAGCTTGTTATCAGCGTTTTTGTGATGCCACGAAGTTACTGAAGTCTTTCAGCCTAGCAGACAGCCATTGCCACCGCGTGAAAAGAAGATCATTGAGATTGTGCCACCCTCGAAATAAGTCCCAGCAAAGTCATATCGACGACATTCTGACGAGGGAGGCTATAGCTGAACAATGTAACCGCCATGTTAAACGACATATCGGTCTTTGTTAAAAGTATGTAGTAAGCGTAAGTTCTGGCTACACTTCGTCATGGTTCATAACATGCTTGGAGATGGCACAAAGAACTTTGGTGATAGAAATGGAACATTGGCTACCAGATAGTTAATATTTCTTGCAGAAACCATCCAGTCAAATGTCTGCTGCGGAGCTTCTACGATTCCTGCGTAATCGACCAGTTAAGCGTTATCTCATAACGTTGTCGTGATGGGTTTTTCAAGATACCTTCGCAGGTAACCCTATCAGCTCAGTTGCTCATGCAACCCGCTCCATGGTGGAACAAACGCACTTATAGGCTCGTGAGCTTTTCTGTTCTGGTTATTTCTACATCATTTGTAGCCGTCGCTGTTTCTCTAACAATGTATTGTTCCGCAATGCCACCTCGTTCCCTGTTTGCTCGGTTACCTGTGACATTTGTTTTGTATAATATTTGAGTACTTGTAAAGAGTTCTGGTGAGTTTTAAAAGAATCAATTCAAATTACTGCTTTGTCACTTCTGACTTCTCGCAGTTATCTATTTGTTACGTCGGATTGTGTTAGCGAAACCGTAAGCCTTCCGATATAACAGGAAATAGCATTTTCCTTCCCGCTGGTTTTCGTTGAATTGTTCCGTTCTAATCTTCAATAAATTCTTTATTTACAGTACCTAGTTAACTATCTGCTCGAGTAGGGGAGGCTGAAATTAGAACTTAGTAATCTCATGAATCATGAATTTGCAGCCAATTTCGCCTCAGTTGTTTATGGAAGCAAATAGCTGAACAAATGACTCACCAGTGCTCCGTAATGTGCGAAAATTTTCACAAAATCTTAGATTGCTGTGGAATGATGTTTCCATAGTATGAGGGAACAGCCCACCTATATACCCATAACAAATACGTGGAAATTTCATGATATCGCTGCCCTTTGATCAGACCTAGGTCATTTTCAACTATCTTCACACGGCTTTGAGGATTTGAAGCGATGCGTGTACTACCGTAAGAAGGGCTACAAGAACGGAACACTCGGTGTAAGTTCGATCCTCCATATAAGTTTGATGGGTTCAGTGGCGTTGGCTGAAAAAGCTCAAAGGAACTGCTGTCATGTTTTCATGCGTTGACTTTTGAACCGTCGCTGTAAAAACATAACTGTAGAGGCCTCAGACACTGGGGGCGAGATTCCAGCAATGATTCAGTCAAAGTCGGTGTCACCATTCTCCGTGTTTCGCTAGGCTGATATTTTGAAGCAATAATCTGCAACATCCAGTCCGCCGTAGCAGTATTCGTCGCAGAAGCATTCCAAGAACTGCACTATTTAGGTCATCTCTTTGTACGAATAAATAGATATGTTCAAAACATTTCCTTCAGAATAAAACAACGTCGTCTCAGGCCAACTCCAACCTCTTAAGATTACTACCCTGGTTTGTTTTTGAAGTCATCAATAATCTTTACAAGCGAAGCAATTGTAAGGAGCTGGTAGCAGATATCTTAAACACTCTTTGATGAGGTTCACTTATACCCTTGGAAGGGCCTTTCGAGGGTAGTACAAAGAAAAGTCAATAGAATGTTTTTATAGCAGGCCATCATCAATAGATACTAGATACTACAATATATCTTCAATAGACCAGAGGAATGTGTAGCTGCTTCAACATATATGACAGAAAAGCCGAAAACCAGGTAACCATGCCTCATCCGTTGGTCAAAGAGAAAAGTGTTCAAATGAAGCGTCAGGCAAACATTGGTATGATGCTGGCAGAGCTGGTCCAAGAAAACTATTTTTTCGCCCGAAGAATCAATTTTTTGCATAGTCAACATGAGAAATCAACAATCGACTAACTAGGAGTCTGTCTCGAGTAGGACAGCCAGAATTTCCACATCCATCGATCCCGATGTACAGCGGAAAGTTATGCGAGAGAGACAAAGTTGGAAACTTTACAACAGCCATATCTATCCTCAAGACGTTGCGGAGATGGTTGAGTACTACTCTGAGATTTGAGTGATTTGAAAGGATAAGCGAAGGAATCTATAAAGGAGAGATTCAAAGGTAACAACGTCTGTTCGGACTCATTTCATTCCTTTCTCCGCACCTACACACGCAATCGTGATGTTTGAACTGTGTGAAATCTATACAGTACCGGGGTCACATGGATGAAACAATTACCATGAGATCACCACAACATTTTGCAGTGGCGTGATCTCCAATTTTAGTGATCCCTGTATGACCATTCAGGCTACTGAGCAAACCGAGAGCGGTGTGTTTTGTCGCCTCCTGCCGGAACGTCAGATATGTCTTATGAGTTTCTTATCGTTATGTTCAGTCGCTCATAACGCCAATTCCGAAGAAGTCTCCACACAACTTGCAGCAGAATTATAGACCAATAAGTATCGCTTCCATCTTTTCAGACTTTTTGAGAAAATTCTAAAAGAGCGGATCCTCGAACATCTTGATAATTATAGTATCATCTCGACCGAGCAGCATGGGTTTAGAAGGGTAGATCCACAGTTACTGCTATGATTCAATCTATTATCACTGGACAAAATGTTTGGATGATGAGAGGATGGTCGATGTCGGTCTCTGCTGGGTCGAGATGATACTATAATTATCAAGATGTTCGAGGATCCGCTCTTTTAGAATTTTCTGTCAAAATGTTTGGATGATGGGAGGATGGTCGATGTGCTTTACCTCGACATTTCCAAAACCTTTGATAGAGCCCCCCATCAAAACTGTTGTCCAAAATGATATTCATCCATGTATAGTTGCGTGGATTCGGGCATTCCTAAGTGGAAGACAGTTCTCTGTTCGTATCAAGTCTTCTTTTTCCCCGCCCAAATTTGCTTATAGCGGAGTTCCACAAGGCGGGGTCCTCTCCACAATCCTGTTTAAAGGCACGGTTCACGATAAAAATGATTACTGAGTTCTTTCCTTTAGCAATACTCAGTGGCCCCCAAGGGTAGTAGAAGGGACCTTCTCGCTCCCACAAACTCGGCGCTTAAGGCATAGTGGAAGCCCCGTTGCTGCCGTAGTTCGCTTTCCCGCCCCTCAATCGGTATCACGTTAGACTAGTGTCGAGACAATACAGGTTGCTACTATTCGTTCTAGGACCCACGCACAATCAGCTAATCGCCGAGTGATGAGGCGATGTTTTTCTCCCATTGTTTCCCCTGTTTTCTATTTGCTGCCGCGATCCCTTATTTAATTTCCTACTTCTAGAGGNTGAAAAAGGTTAGCTACTTTTGCTGTTACTAGGGTTTTTTGTTTATGTATGCTTATAAGTGAAAGAATTTCTGCTTACCATTGTCTGTTATTCGCACCAGAATCCACACGCGCGCAGTGAAACACACTGTTTAGCTCGTCTGAACGCTCCACTCTTCTTCATTTTTCTGTTTCATTCTCGTCCAGTCCCCTTTTTAACGGTTTTTCAGAGCCTTTTTTTCACTTTGGAAACACCGATGAACGAACGTGAAAGTTCCTTCGCCTCAGTCGTACTATTTTCGATCTTGTCTTCTATTTTTCATCATAATTTGGATTACCCAAAATTGTCGTGAACTGTGCCTTCAACGTCTATATCTACGATCTTATGTCCCTCACTGAACAGGATAATGCTTGCATTTGTGCTTTGGTGGACGACCTTAAACTTTATCAAATCATTACTAATGATGAGGATGCACTTTACCTTCAATCTGTGCTGAATTCTGTTGTACTCTGTCTGAAGGGTGGAATTTACCTCTTCGCGAGACTAAAACCAAGGTCTTTCATCTTGGCTGACGAAACATTCGTCATAACTACTATATCAATGATACACCGTTAACCCATTGTGCACCGCGTGCTGCACATGATGCAGCACGCCCGTTCCGTCTGCGTGCCCTCGTTTTGGTCCAGGACCACGTTAGAGTTTGAGTAAAGTTCGAACAGCATATACTTTGCGATTCCTTCAAAAAACCGTTCTGTGTGGTCGCGTGCTGTACGCCGCGATTCATAACGGTTCTGAAGAAAACGCCAGGCACATGCGCCAGCTAGCGCGAAAACGCTGCGGTACGCAATGCTAAATGGTGTTGAAGTGGTCTCCGATCTTATTGACAACTAACTTAGCTTTGACGCGCATTGCGAACTTAAGCAACCATCACCTTACACAACTCATTCAGAACTTTGACGAATACGAGTGTACCCGTATTGATGCAAGCTTACAAGACCTATGTAAAATCCTTACTGGAGTACGTACGCCACTGTTCATTCCTTACAAGGTCAAAGCAATCAGAAAAATGGAAGCCGTCCAAAACAGTTTCACAAGGAAGTTAATGATTAGGGTTTCAGGTTTCATGTACGACCAAATCCTCTCTAACGAAACTAGAAATAAAAACTTTGGTTTAGCAACCTTGCAAATGAGACGCAAGCGAAATGATTTATTATTATTTCATAAGTTCTCCCAAATTCTCCCAAGGTAAAGTTGACATGCCATTCAACGATCTCTGGACTCTCAGACCATCCGTTACTAGAGGAGGTAGCATGAAAGTTTATGTGGGTCGAGCTAGATTGAATTGTAGGCGTCTCTTTTTCACTAACAGAGTGGCTCCTTTGTTTAATAAAATGCGCAAGCAACGTATGCCTCCGTTCGTCACACATTATAATCAAAAATTATCTAAACAAGTGCTTTTCTTCGTGAAATCCCTTTTCCCTCTTTCTCCTTCATGGCAATCTTTCTCGATTGCCGTCTTGCAATCTTTTTTGATGTGGATTCCTTCTTACTTTCTTATATAGTTTCCGAATGCTTTGTTTCTTTCTTATATTGTTTCAGAATGCAATGTTAAGCTGGTTTTTGTTCATCGGCTGTTCTTTTATCATTTTGTTCACACGAGTACATCTTGTGTACTAATAAATAAATAAATAAATAAATATGTATATATATGTCATCAAGTGGGGATATTCCAAAAAATCAAGATGCTGAAGATTTAACACCGACAAAAAAGGTGGAAGAGCGTACGCTGCAGGAAGACAGCTGATACTGGTTTTCGTCTCGTCCCTAGAGGTCTTAATTCAATCATTCAGGCTTTGAAGGCAGAAAGACCTTCGTTGTCTCAGCTGCCTACTGCTATTCCTGCGTGCAAGAGGAAAGGCTCGTCAGTTTGATTTCAATCATAGTGTTATTCAAAAGTGAACACCATTGCAGAACGATATGAGTCCTATATTAATTTAAGTAATCCAGGATCTCACAGCAGAAGCGAAACATGAAGATCGTGGATTCTTGCCCGCGAGTTTTTTCAATTTCTAGATAGGCGGAAGAGCTCAAAACCATGAATTGGAAACTTGAAGTGTAGCAAGAGAGCAACGGGAAACGGAGGCAGTCATCGTCCATGGCGGTAGGAAAGCAGGCTGTTTCTTCCGCTTTTCGATCGAACGGCTTCTTGCTAAACTGAGACAGATCCCACAAGAATGGCCGCTACTAGTCGTATTCAAAGCATAGCCTAATACCCACGCATGACTCAAGGGAGTTTCACAAATTCTACAAAGTAGGAGAAAATATAAAGATCGTCGTGTAACTCTGCGGAAAGGAAGGCCACTGGCACAATGAATGCTCAGGAAGCCATTGGAGAGTATCCAATACATAATTTTCATGGAGCATGACTTGCTCTCCGAACACCTTATTGCATGCGATCTCGAACACGATTTCATGAGGGTACTCACTGCCTTTCATTCTAATTTGTTAAGCCAGCAGACCGAGGCAACAGGAAATCAGCTCTCACGCACCAATATTTTGACAAGGAAATTTTTGAGCTTGTTTCTTCCGGAGAAAATCGCTAAGTTCATGGCGATTAGCAAAGTCTCGTGTTCACCCAGGGTCGATGATAAAAGGTTAAAAACTCAAGTTGACACTAGACAGGTCCCGTCTAAACAAGTCTGTACCAGTGCCAAACATAAAATTTAGTGATGTCAGTACCGTTTTCCACGTACTTCCCGCCAAAGCTTTGTGGTCACTTGCAAATCCCAAAGCGGTTGTCATCCCCAGCGAATTTAAGAGGCGCACATCAAATACTTGGGATTCAGTTGGGAAGGTCGAATGCCCACGTTTCTTTGCCTACCTTTGGCTCTGCACCTTATACACCCATTAATTTTCAACGTGCTGATCTGCAATAATAGTATTATTGCATATGGACAGCGAAGTAAGATCATTCGCTGCTAATGTACTAACCGTGCAGCGTAGTGCTACACTTCGCGGCGGAAGTGAGGTGAGCTTATCTTTTGAATTTCAGGCATTTTTCGTGAATTCCTGATAGAATGTCAGAAACGCTAGATCGGAGGAGGCGCTTGGTGGGGTAGTGAGCAGTCAACAAGCTTTGAAGCATTTTCGGGCCTTTGAAAACGACGATTCCGTCGAAACGTTTTCCAGAATAAAAATTTCACCTAACAAGTCCGAGGCAGAAGTAAAATTAACAATTTCAAGCTGTCGATAGTCTCATTTTTGAGAGGTACGTATATGGCGGCATTCTAGAACTATATTATCAGGGCCGACCACAAGCGGATGCGGATGCTTTTTCGCTCAAGAAGAATGCGAGCGGTTTTTTGGTTTTAATATCAGCTTATCTATAATAATATCTATTTCGTCGGACGGATTGGTAAAAGTGATAATGAGACTGGAGGAAATTCACCAAAATTACTTAACTACACCGAATAGCCCAGAGCGTTTGAAATTTGTTTCGTTTCCTTTTTTCATCTCACATAAGCATGGTTTATTTTTTAAGTCGTTGAAGCGGAGTTTTAATGCTATTCATCTTTTTTCACTTTCTTGTTTATTTGTTACCTCGCTGCCATTCTTGCAAATGTAAAAGCCTCTTGTTAGGCCAGCGCGCTCCAACTCGATTTGTCATGATTTAGCGCGCTCACTAAAACACACATAAATAATAAATATCGAGCAAGATTATAATATTAGTACAACATTGAGATGGATTTCCAAAGAAGATAATCGAGAGAAGGACTGGCCGTATTATAGACAATGGTGATTGGAGAAAAACGGAAATGTGAAGAGTATTCCTATCCCCCGCTTCCACTCTCCAACCATCTATTACAACAGTGAATCGGCGGAATGACACAACTGGTGCAACTGGTGCAATTCAATTCAACAATTGAAAGGAAAACAGCAATGCAAGTGATCGCCCGTAATCATCAAACGGTAAATCTTCTGTAGTCATCACAGAAATCGCTGAAACAGCTGGAATTACGGAAGGACAATGACAGCATATTCAGATGTCGCGGACGATTGGATTTACAGTTAGGATTCTGTTGCGAGAACCTCTCACTTTGGAAGATACTTGAAGTATTTCATCAGCGCTAGGTTCCCAAAAATGAATAGGAAGGACAAGTGCCTAGCCGTGGCTAGGTAAACTCGCGCCTTTTTCTGACCTCTGTGAGTTTTGTTTGCCCTCGGTATCACGGCTAGAGGGATAGCACATATCATCTAAAGCTACCCCTAAGTCCCTGTGGGTCAGTTTAGCAGTGGTCGTCCAAACGACCGATTGTTNATGGAACCGGTTTTTCGAAGTTTAATTGTTGAGTAAGGGATGGATAGTGATAACTTTTAGGTTTCCAGACTCTGAAGGGGCGATAACGCCGGAACGTTAGTTGATAAGAGCTCATTCATCATCTTGGTAGCAGGTTTTATAAAAAGTCTTATAAAATCAATTCAAAGCCAAGCCAAAATTCATTGAGAGTCGAACATGGAACATGTGCCAATCAGCTGTTTTCGACTCATGAAGGAAACTCTCGCTNGTGCCTAGCCGTGGCTAGGTAAACTCGCGCCTTTTTCTGACCTCTGTGAGTTTTGTTTGCCCTCGGTATCACGGCTAGAGGGATAGCACATATCATCTAAAGCTACCCCTAAGTCCCTGTGGGTCAGTTTAGCAGTGGTCGTCCAAACGACCGATTGTTGAGGTGGGTTAGATGTGTTTAGGGTTGTCATGCCCACTCGGAAACATTAGGTCTATGGAACCGGTTTTTCGAAGTTTAATTGTTGAGTAAGGGATGGATAGTGATAACTTTTAGGTTTCCAGACTCTGAAGGGGCGATAACGCCGGAACGTTAGTTGATAAGAGCTCATTCATCATCTTGGTAGCAGGTTTTATAAAACGTCTTATAAAATCAATTCAAAGCCAGGCCAAAATTCATTGAGAGTCGAACATGGAACATGTGCCAAACAGCTGTTTTCGACTCATGAAGGAAACTCTCTCTACGACAGAAGATCAATGTAGCAATACAGACCAACCACTTCCTTCGGAAGTGGCCTTAAACATCACGTTGTCCCTAATTTCATCAGAAATAAACGACTGCACGAGGTAGGCGGACTTTTAAATGCAAGAAAAACCGCATTTTTTTCCGTGGCAAGCAATTTCTTGTCAAAAGAAATGGGTGAAAATGTAATTGGGGATACCCATCACAATGTCAGTATAACAAGGAATGAACTCAATGAAACGTGTTATGCCGTGTTACATCAGGGACACGCTAGTTTTTAACTAAGCTCTAGGAGGGGAGGAACGCTAGTTTTCTTTCTATTTTTCGTTTTTTCGCACGATGTAATTGTTTCATCCGCCCAGGTGTTCCTACCAACCTAGACTTAGTTAAAGAACTACTTTTTATCGGCTAAAACCGCATAAAAGAGTACAGATGGTCGATGTTTATCATCCTCTTTGCCTCTGATGCAGTGCCAATATGACAAGGATTAACACGTCAGACTGAGTTCATTTCTTGATACACTAACCTTGGAGGTGGGTGGCCCCCAACTACATTTTCACCAGAACAATGTGTCAACAGTTACTGCCTAGTCGCTAATGGGTTTGGATTGTGGGTAAATCAAGGATCATTCGAGCTTCCATCCGTTCAACCACCAATATGAGACTTCAGAACAATTTCAATAGACTAGTGGATCTGAAGGGCATAACTCATCACAATCACAACCACAAGATACCAACACTCCTACTAAATCGCGGTCTGACAACAGCAAGACAGAAGTTCCAACTGGTAGCAGGGTTACTGTTATCGACGATATAGGCGATTTAGTCTTTCCAACAATGCACTATCAGTCTTGGACCTTGCCCAGTTTCGCCCACTCAGTTAATAAATCGAAGGGTATCGCGTAAGATCCTAGGCTCTTTGCAAACTTTGCAAGATGGATTGCGCTCAAAGCCAAATTACAAGTAACCGGTCCACAAAGTCTATCACGATTAAGTCTACCAGTCACACCTTCCCCCCTACCCCGTTCTTCGGACCACAAGACTTCAGCGTAGCAGTAGATACTATGTTCCGGCTGTTTGAGACCTCGGTATTTATTTAACATACTCAGGCGTAGCATTCATATGCGGATTGCAACAAATCTAGCCACAGCACAAAAACAGGGACTTAGGGAACTTAAGAGTCTCGCAACTAGCATTGATATCAAAATATCGGTCAGCGATAAGGGAGGGGAGTTCGTGGTCCTGCCTCGAGGACTATAACACGTCTACTTCTATAGGACGAGACTCTTTACAGACCGTCTTCTTTAGAAAATTTCAATAAGCAGTACCGGCGGCTGAACAGGATGCGGGTTGAGACAGTGCGATTGAGATTAAGTTTACTACAAGTGCTCAGCAGTAGCTAGTGAACTCGCGGCTTTTTTCTAACGTCTGTGGGTTTTGTTTGCCCCGGTATCACGGCGAATGGGATAGGGCAATCATCTATAGCTACCCCCATGTCTCTATGTGTCAATTTAGCGACGGTCGTCCAATTACCGGTTGTTTCTTGAGGTGGGTTGGATGCGTTTAGGATTATCATGCCCATTTGGAAACATTAGGTCTAGAGAGCTGGTTTTTCCATGTTTAATGAAGAGTTTCAGTGTGTATGTATGCGTATGCATAACGCCCGGAGTCGGAGAGGGGAAAACCACCCTCTTCACGGAGCTCTGCGGAATGCCATTAAAGTTTTATAGGAGTTGCCTTACATCTTCGACACCCTTGACCATCCGCCTTTTCTCTAATCGATACCATACCACTCAGCCAAAACCGACTGAGCATTTCGCATGATTTGTTTATCGGTCCAATCACACCGCCGGCTCACTTCACAACTTCTTCACATTACGCCACTGTTTTAAGCATTCTATTCTGCACCTTGTCTTTCGTCATCATGCCGTACTACTCAGCTAGAATTGTTTAATGATTTTGCAAGAGTTGTAGGCCGGTCCGTCCCTATAGTGGTTCTTTCCACAATTTATTCATATTTCGCGACAGATTAGACCCTCCTACTCTTACCACATTCTCTATTTTTCAGAGCTGCCGTGCATTTCATTTCGTCTAGTTTCGATTTGTCGAACTCTGAGAACCGAAAGCATGAGTTTTCCAAGTCTCTGCTTTTACTTATATTGCTCGTGGTTATATCTCTTTACAGATTCTAATTGTGAGCAACACATTTCCGATAAGCCAGGTTCATTGGTCCTTCATTAAATTATTCTTATTGGATCCGATTGTTCAGGCCGGACTTGTGTATTTTTTCCATTCTGCGCCGTCATTAAAGTCGATCGAGTTGCTAGGCTACTCAATAAAAACAAACATTCAAAATATAATTAGGGTTGCTCTTTGATTGTCGCCCAGCAGCTAGTCAACGCTTTTTTGTTGATATAGGTTTGCTGCTGTCTAGTGAGCTAGTAATATTGGTTTAGGTATTATTTCACTTCATTGATCACTTTGTGGTTACTATGGAAATCTATTTCACAACATAAGCTAGCTGCTCTCAATCAATCAATTAATTGAGGAGTTTGCATTTTGTTTTGTTTCGAATTTTTGTCCTTCCCAGTGTTCTTTTGAGGTTTTACCTTTCGTTCCGTCTTATAAGTTGGACTTAAGTTTATCATTTTTTTTTATGTTTTCATCGTTTGTTGGAATACCATTGAAGAAGAACATTGTTACAGAGTATGAGCAAGACTGAGTGAGACAGTTGTTTTGTCCTTCTTCAATCGTGGGCCAGAAAAATATTGCGAAAAAACGAGGGCGAAGATTAATTCTGATAGGTGGTGTAATCCTTTCACGAGAGATTCGTTCCATAAATTGAAGCAGCAGTACCTTTTACGGAGAAGAGAAATGTGCAGTTCATTACGTTGTCTACCACCACTCGATCGTTAGAATGTCGAAGGAAGGGTTATCGGTAGGCTATGTTGTTACTGTTACAAAAGTATGCTAAGGTAGGTCGCCTCCATGACATATACCCTCTTAAGGCGGGTCCTACATCTCGGCCAGGAGTCACTCTTATAAATAGGCCTCCCCTTTTGTCATTAACCGAGAGTTAGTTCTTCCTCTCTTTATTTGGAAGCTTGATCTCTTTCACATTGTTGTTATAAACTTCTGGTTTCATCGCCTCCTCCTCCACCCTGCGGAAGGAAGGAGACAAGCGGAATCGACCATGTTCAAGCAAATATTAGGTTGGCAAATAAGTCCTGCGACAAAAAATTCGAAGCGTTGAAAATTTGTATCAACAGTGTGAACACGGTAGCATGGGTGATAAACTTGTAGGGCGTTCCCCGGAGAATCAACACATGAGTAAATAAGGGCACGCTTGTGGGCTTTTGCAGCATTACGGTCAATGAATGGACAACACCCGATTAGTACCACCACCTTCTACTAAGCACGCCAGGGAAAAAACGCGAGTTTAGCGGCTTGAAATATCAGCAATCTATTCGATGCTAGCACTGCTCGCCGATCGACGGTCAACAATCGGTTGGATGCTTCACTGCAGGAGATACTAGCCTTTTTATTAATGCAAGCATCGTCCCTTAATTTGATGGAGGTTGAAGGAATCCATAGACTATGAGTTGCTAAACGCNAGAGAAGGGCGATCAAATCGCAAATCAGGCCCTTACAGAGGGACAACGCACGTCGAAAATTCGCTTTAGACCCATGTCAAAAGTTCACCGATCCCGCTTGGTTCCAGGTTACTCATCAGTCGTACTCCTGGAGTGTTCCCCCTTTTATCTACCAGGTGCTCCGCCTTTTTGAGCATCTCGTTGTGGGAAAGAAATTCGTAACTTAATGTGATCTGAAAACGGTAGTCAATCACTTCCTTGAGTCACAGTTCCCTCACTCCTAAAGAGACGGCATCAGTGATTGGCTCAAAGAATAAAAGAAGGTTGTTGACTTCTCCGGTAGATATTTTTCCGAAAATTGATTAATATGAAAGAATTTAGAAATGATTGAAAAAAGGTTTCGATTTTCTCGCAGGACTTATTTGCCAACCTAGTAATAATGGTTTCGGGAACGATGAAACCAAAGTTTCAAAGAAATATAGAATCGCCCTGGAAAGGTCCAGCATTAGTAAAAGCATATTTTCATGATCATGCTATTTTATCAATCCAGATGAAAGAAAGGGGAAAAACAGTCGGTGGAAGAATCAGTTCCTGCGTTTCCTGACGATTGAAATGTATGCAGAATTTTTTTTACAGGGGCTGGCTCCATTTCACCTTCATCACCAAATTCGCATTCGTACCAGTAGGTGAGGTCTCCTTCGAATTTGCAAAGGATAA
>UZAF01017814.1:2864-17109 GCA_900617895.1 Haemonchus placei
GGGGGGGGGGGGGGGGGACCTTGAGAGGAAGAGTTCGTCTTGTTCTCTTCCTTCTCCCGCCACCAATGCCCCCACTGAGTTGACTCCGTGTCCTTGGATCCTCGGCGAGTGCTCTGGGGTGAACCTCTGTAGTTCGCGAACGAAGTAACTAGAGGAAGGCCTTAGTGGCCGATTCGTCTGCTGTAGGACCCCCGCCTTCTCTCTATCCCCGATCAACGGGGAAATCCCTTAATTGGAACCTTTTGTGTGTTGCGCCTCATTTTTGTGTTATTTAGTTCGTGATCTTGTTGTTTTGGTTTTCGTTACAATAAATTATTGAGTTGCGTTGTGTCGCCTCACATTCGAAACAGATCGCTAATTCAGTATAGTCCATAGGAGAGACCTTACAAGAATGAATTCGGTCCTCCTTGCATAGAAATGCCCCTCATAGAATGCTTTGAAGATATTACTCTAGATATACATCTCCTTAACAAATCAGTCATGTCTACAAATTCAGAGCTAGGCATTCATAACTTACCATTAAAGCTAATGCTCTTATTAATATAAAAAGTGAGCCAACCCTCTCCATAGCTTCTATTATAAATATTACCATTAAAAACGCACCGATGCAGGTTCGGGTCCGTAGGGGATTCGAGGCTTAGCTCTTGACGCAATACCGCCGAAATAAAAAAAAACTTCGTTCATGGTTGTTCGCTTTGAGGGGTAGGTGATCGAACTTGATACTTCTTTAGCCCTATCAAATCGCATACTATACGTTCATGACATCATACATCCTCTAATTGGTTTTCTCACTAGTTTCGCATTCTCATGCCTTCACATTTAATTCATTCAAGTTGCACAATGCAACAGATCTGAAACTGTAAACATAGCCCCTGTACAAAGCCTCCTGATAAGGCAAGCTAGGAGCGAACGTTGGCAAAGTCTAGGAGAAAGCAAAAGACCTCGCTGTAGCCATTGCCAATGTAAAAGTCACTTCTTTCATGCTCCCAGACTAGTCTGATACCTTCTAGCCAACCCGGGAAGTATTGACCATGATGAGGCAGGTGAGTCAAGAGTTTGATCCCAGGCATGGCCAATCAAGTCAGCCATGTGTATGACATGCCACTCGGCACCAACACTCTCCGTCCAACACGTCAACAGTAAACTTAGAAAGTGTTTGCATACATCCAAGGAGATTGAGGTGAAAACCGGCAGTTGTCGCTGGCTAAATCTGTTTCAAAAAGAATGACTTCAAAAAACGGAATGGAAACGGTGTTCAAAAATACAGTGTATATCCTTCTAGACAAAACTGGTATCAATGAAAAATGAAACGTTCCAATGTTCAATCGGGTAGATTAAAAATGCTACCAACATTTTTGACTCAATCAGTTTATTACAGTGTATCAATTTCATCTTTATGAGAATCTAGCAGTAGTGCTGCGGTCAAACGTCAACAGTAAACGCTGTTGTCAGCTGAAGGGACTATCGAGAAACTCTTGGATTACAATTCGTTTCCATCAATGAAGCCTTGATGCTATGCGATAATGAGCTAGTAAAGTTGAAAACAGTACAACTTGTTAAGACTGAAGAACGCTTTTGAGCCATAATGAAAAGGCTCACATTTCCTGTGATTCGATAGGGTCTTTCAGAAACAGATTAGCTTTGCCGTAATCATAATAACACATCAGCATAACAAGCATCAGACAAATATGAAACGGAGAAAATATGGGAAGTTTTGAACTTTAGAGGGAGACTGTAGCAAGGTTTGAGATTCTCCATTATGTTAATTAGAGGATTCAAACCAATATTGAAGTCAATGATTTTGTGAACGATGGTTGAACTATGCCTGAACTTGCTGTTGCTCGAATGAATTGATTTGCCAACGAAGGACGAGCTTCTACCAGGTGGCATCAAATGGCAGGACCAGCCTGCCTTCTACCACCACAACTGCTTCCCCTACTTTTGCTGTTAAATAGCCGAACAAGTACGAAGTTTGTTCAGAACAGGAAATATAGTTTGTATTAGCAGTATTCATTGAATGAACATCTGTGAAACTCTTCTAAATGGCTGGGATGCAACTACAAATAAATTGCTTATGAACAAAGAGGAACTTTCTGCACAAGGTGACGTAATTTCGTAGCCTTTGGTAAACTGTACAGAAGCTGTTTTTCCTTAGGTGAAGACAACTTCTTGATTGGCGTGCTCAATCCAAATATTCTAAAAAGATCCTATTCTTTTAAGTTAGTTGCCGCTCATGGAGCCGTTCAACACACAATGCTGGTGAATGTGAGCTAAAACTCAAAAAAAAGCAACGTAAAAAAGTACCGAAACTAACGATAAAGAACATTTGGAATTGATTCGAAATAAGTGAGGTAAATAGGGTTTTCAAAAGTAACAATAAAGAATGACGTACAGTGGCTAAAGGCAGTTTTCCTCACTGGTTCTGAGGGAAATTGGATTCCCAACAATTGCGAAAACAAATCATTTGTTCGATTATTTGTTTAAAAGCAGAAACGCAAGCGCGGACAGGATTGGAAGATTGACTCAGACATTAGCTAACGAAGTAATGAGCCTTCTGTGGACTTGTATTACGAAAATAATGTGCCCTTAACCGCTGCTGTTTATTAATCAAAAGATAGATCCGATCGATGAAGCTTTGTGAAACCCCCAAATCATTCAGAATGGCGCAGGACGAGAGTTCAATGAAAAAAGTCAAAAGGGTTAACTCGAAAATGAATTACTCCAGTTCTAGAGGGACAGCTAGAACGATGCACAAGGGGAAGCATAGGCGGTATTAGTATGCTTTAGAACAGGCCCACCGCTAGAGCTAGATATATCATCCCTAAAAGGAAAACGTGGAAGAGTACGAACTGTGGGTCGCCCACTAGTGAGCCTTGGGAAGTTGAAAACCTACTTGGATCAACAAAATTGCAGTTCCTGCCTTGTGACACGGGATTTTTTAAAAAAGCCCAGTATTTCCCTAGAAAAAAATTGACCGACTCTGCATCTTAATCCTTTTATCATGAAGAGTCAACGCAGATGACATCGCTCTGATAGCGAGAAGCAAGGATGAACTCCAGGAAAGCTCCAGAATTGGCAGAGGGTATTGACGGGGAATGGACTCCGGCTGAACGTGAAGAAGACCAAATTCCTCAGCTCCGAGGAGGGCGCGGAGCTAATCGTTGACGGTCGGGGAGAAGCCATCGAAAAGGACTTCGGCTCCCCTGTCTGGGGTGATCTAGCCGCTGATGGTAGCGTGGACCAGGTCTAAAAACCCAAATAAATGTGGCATGGATGAAGTGGAGGGAGTCCACCGATGTCCTCTGCGACCGTCGGTGCCCCAGGACCCTCAAAGAAAAGGTGTATCGGACACTGGTAAGGCCCACGATGCTCTACGGCAGCGACTGTTGGCCCGCGAGTGAATCCCATGAAGGACAGCTCCACTTCGCAGAAATGAGAATGCTCAGATGGGCCTGCGGCTGCGGCTGGACGCGGCTGGATCGGTTCAGAAATGAAGACGTCAGGACGGCTATGCAAGCAGCCCCAGCTCAACTGAAGATGAGAGAGCAGCGCCTGCGGTGGTTTGGGCATGTAATAAGAAGACCACAGAGCCATCCAACAAGGGAGGCAATGGAATTCGATTCCCAAGGTAAGCGACCACGAGACCCAAAGAAGAGATGGCGGAACGTGACCAAGAAGGACCGGAGTCAAGGTAACGGCAGAAGATGCCGTTGATAGAATCAAATGGAGACGGCTGACAAGAGCAGCGGATCCTGCGACGGCGCAGGATTAACGCTAGGGAGAAGAAGATCAAGCGGAGTCAACCTGCGGAAGCCACAATTTTTTTCCACCCGCCAGTTATAGTACAATCACGATTTCCACAGGTAAATCAATGGTAAGTGCAGATATACTGAAACTTTGGATTATTTGAAGATGCAATAGCTAGAGAAACAGTAAACCTACCGTACCTCATGAGAAGAGCCAAGTTATTCCAGATATTTTTTTGTTTTTGTTAACCCGGAAATGTTTTTGTCAAAAAAAACAGAAGATTGTTTAGGTCTACACAGGAATGAATTCCCACTGAGTGACGTTGCACATCCAAAATAAAAAGGCTGGTGAGGTGGGTCACCCGAATGTGGACGTGGGAGGCCTTGATGTTTCTCCAGCCCTACTAAATCAAATAATATACGTCCCTGACATTAAAGCATGAGCGTATAAAAGTGAAGCTGTAGCTTCAATCCCGTGTCCTCGCATTTCTGCAACTTTCGTAGATATTCCTTCCCTCCACCTCACTACATGAAATCTTTAGCTTAACGTTATACAAGTTTAACTCAGTGAAAATGGGCTTCAAAATTTTCCACTATTCTCTAATTTCTCAACAAGGCAGTCAAGAATAATAAAGCTTCAGTATCTTGTTTGATTAGAAGAGTTAACGCATTATATACCGTATGTATACATCCTCACCTATTACTACTAACTAGTTGTCAATCCGCGCCACATATCTCTCGAAATCACCGCCTATCACTGGTAGGGCATGCCAAGTACGTTGGGAATCATCTCAATGAAGGTAGGCACCTCGTACAATACTTACGTTCGAGGGAGTGATGCGGTGATGGAAGAATGAAGCCCTGTCAAAGGTCATCACTAAAAGCTGAAATGCACCATAATCCCAACCAATGAGAAATTTCAGTTATTAATGCACATTCTCATTCTATCCAAAGTCAATTCGTGAGAAAAGAGGATGCGATGATGGGGAAAATCACCGCATATCTAGTCTTCTTCCCTAAATTGATGGTCGATTTAGAAGAGTAGCATTACATCATTGAAAAACACTTCTTTTCTTTAGATATTTCATCGTAGATACAGTTTTTGACAAGAGTTGTGACCAGCTCCTTAACTCACTTGAAAACAGTTGAGAACTTCCTGCCTGATGCTCGTAGTGTGGTGCTTTCTTGGAAGGAGGGGGGGGGGGGGGGGCAGTTTCTATTTTTTGCCCTTCATTTGATAGCGAGTTGACCTTACGACTTTGGCGCGAATATTGTCAACATATCCCACAACATTTCTGAGCACTCAGTATATTCCTATAACTAGTAATCGCTTCCGCCGAAAAATTTTCAGAATGTGGTTGATTTTCCTCATCTTCCTTTCGGGTGTCACTGCCAGCAACAACACTGTCAGCAACGATGAAGAGGTTCCGTCATAAATTCCGACAGATTACTTTTCATTCTATTGTTTCAAATTTTATGCTTACGTAATGGCTTCGGATTTGAACTTGTTCTCAACATTATAGTTCATCAACGAAGCAGAAGTGGAAATCATAAATAGGATCAGTGAAATGGGAAGTGGAACGCTCGAAACAGCCCATCTCACGCCGGAGGCAATGGAAGTAGTTGAAGAATACAAAGTATTAATTCTTATCATCATTTTCGGTACATACTTTCTAAAACCATTGAAGACAGGGATGTAAAAATAATCCTAATGCTCGAAAACCCCATTGATTCTCGAAATTTAACACGAACCTTACTGCAATACCAAATACCCTTCGTGCCGTTTTCGCATTCAACTGAAGGCAGCGTAGGGAAAAGTAGCGCACTATCTTACATGCATTGTCTGGACATTGGATTACCACTCGATACTCGCCTATGTCACCCAAGTCTTCTCTTCCTCTGGGCTGGCCAATTGCTGCCATACTCGTCGGGCAAAGCCCATTAAAAACGACACCGCGATTTGTGTGCAAATCAAATACGAAATGTCCCAAAATCTTTTTGAAAATCAATTGCTTGATTTTTTTGCTACGCGCTTTATTAAAAATGACATTGTTCCCACAGAAAAACTCCATATCATCTTAATCAGAGAAATTTGACCGCCCATGGAAATCATGTTTTTATAGGAGGATATATTAATCGAAAATTTCTTCAGCAAATGCCGACAATGGTGCTTGATCACTTGAATCCGAAGGGAGACTACATTGACGAGATCAATAACAAAACTAAAATCGACGAGAAGCTTTTCCAGGGTGACATCTACCTGAATGAGCGAGTTTTTTTGTTTAAAACAGGATGTCATGTAATTCAAAAATGTGTGTTCAAGGGTGCAGGGTGAGATCATCATCAAGGAGCTTCAAGAGGAACTTGGAGGAGTCAACCGCACCAAACGCCAGGCGATTAGAGACAAAGATGGCGTGAGGCTATGGAATAATTTCACAGTGAACTACATCTTCAACGTTTCTCTAAGTGAGATGAAGTGCTTTTTTACGTAACACGGAATAGATAATTGGACAACAGAGTGAATTTACAGACGAAGATGCCAAAGGAGCCTTTTTGAGGGGAGTGAATATGTGGACAAAAGACACATGCATAAAATTCCAACATTACGATAGCTTACAAGGCATAAACGACGTGGAGCGTCTTAAAGGATACGGTAACACTTTCCCATATTCCGTTCGTATTTCTCCAATCAGACGGTCGGAAAGGATTTTCCTACCAATCAGCATCTGCAGTGATAAATTCAGCCATTTTCAACGCTTCCTTGATCCTTTCGAATTTTTTAAGAGCGATAGAAGATGTATCATACTCACAGGTTACTTTTGTCCTGATGCGCTGTCCCCAGAGCTAAGCATGAAGCACTTTGCCTATTTCCAGGTAAAGATCTACTGATAGTGCAAGCAAAGGGCGGATGTTGGTCGAGCCTTGGAAAAACTGGAGGCCTGCAACAGATTTCTCTAGCAGACGCATGTGAGACAACCTCCATCGCAGCCCACGAGATTGGCCACGCCCTTGGATTTTACCACACTATGTCCAGACACGATCGCGATAAATACGTCATAGTAGACTACGCAAATATTCATGTACTGTCAATTAAAGGATCTAATCGACAGAACTTTTATTAGCCCCACTCTCTTTCAGGAGTATTGGCGAAGTCAATTCGCGTGGCAGACAGTAGAGGAGAATGATAACTTTGGTTTGGACTACGACTATGGTAGCATTATGCACTACCGTGCAACGGAGTAAGTCTGAATATCTTTCGATATCGATTTATTCAGCTCTATCTCACTATGCTGAACAAAAGGATTGTGAGTGTCTTGTTGAAAAGGTTCCTACCTCACTGATTTCTTGCAATGCTATTTGACAGCTTCCAGAACTTTCTGGGCTTAATTGTGCAGTTTTTAAAAGCATTGCCTACAATGTCGACGTAACTAAATTGTTTCGATGTATGATGCTTACTCTTGAAAAAATTCATTAATAGTGCTGCGATCAACCGCCAAATTCCAACGCTGATGCCATTTGACAAGGATTATCGAGAAACTCTTGGGTCGCCATTCGTTTCCTTCATCGACGCCTTAATGCTGAACAAACTCTATGGATGCGACAGTGAGTTGACGAAAATGATCAGTTCGTGTGAAAGTTGTCCATATTATTAAACGAATTTGGATTACAGCATATGTAGAGACACCACTCTCTCTTTTGTCTTCTCTATTGTCGAAATTTCTTGAGCTTCGCTTGTGCGTGCTTTCGAAAAGCATAACCAATGTATGTTTACTGCAATTGTTCTCAGAGTTGTGTGAAAGGAGGAAAGGAAACAGGAATGGGGGAAAAAAGAGAAAGGAGAAATGTCAAAATGGTGGATATCCCCATCCACTCAATTGCGCCAAATGCGTCTGCCCAGAAGGATATGCTGGAAATCTATGCAATGAGAGGGTACGAATACATTCTCCATTGAGATTACAGTATTTTAGCGATATTTCCAGCCCAAAGGAAACCCAAAGGAATGCGGGCAGACATACAATGCATCGACAGAATGGAGAAATTTCACGGATTTCTTAGGCGATTACAAAGATCATGCAAACTACACCAGATGTTACTACTGGATTGAAGTACGCTACGTAGTTCTGGAAAATGTTGAGAGTGATGACTGTTTGAACAAAGGCACATAGGAACAGTATACAGCGACAACTTAAAACTATGTCTTCTCTAGTTACTGTAGTCGTACTTATTCTAGTCTCCTGAAGACACCGACATTGAAGTAGAGCTTGTGAGCTTCTCCGAAGAACATGCTCTCGAGGGTTGTCGGAACGCTGGTGTAGAAATCAAAACAAACAAAAATCAGCAAGTCACCGGTTACAGGTATAGTTTTCGTAAAAGTATCAGTACGGTGGAGCGGTGTTTTTTTCGGACCCACTCTTACATTTCTTTTTATTGCTTTTTAATTTCTTACTCAGATTCTGTTCTCCAAGCGCAGCAGGAACCAAACTTCGATCTTATACCAATCGAGTTCCTATAATAACATGGAATAGGGCCTACGTATCGAAAACGGTTTTGCGATACCGAAGTGGTAATACATTGAAGTGTGCCTGGATTTGTTGAAGCCTGATTGAACTACTTCAGTTTCGAAGTCTGAGCCTCGACCAACTACAGTAATGCCACTAACCCGCGAGACCCGACCTCCTACCACTACTACTACTACAGCTCCCCCTCCTGTACAAGAGCAGAACAAGTGCGAGGATCGCCCAGAGTAAGGAAAAGGCTACGTTATACGATTCAGAGGAAGAGAATCTAACATAGTATTCCAGATGTCCGGCTCATATCGCAAACGGATTTTGCTATCGTGAGGGTGTCACGTATGAACAAAGGAAGATGTTCTGTCCTCGCGGATGTAAATTATGCGATAAATGAGAATGTTCACATGAATAAATGCTCAACCAATGCTGCCTCACAGATGCTGCTTTCTTCTAGAGTGACGTAAACTTTCAAATACGATTTACCAATAGGAATCTTTCTGCACATAAACAAGCTGTGTCATGGGAACCTTTTCCAACGAGCGTTGTTCGCCGCAAACAGTGGCTCCTTTTCCCTCCTTCACTGTTGAGTTATAAAAATTTAGGGAGTCCATCAAGAGAGTCATGTTCAGAGAACGGCTATAAGATTTATTTTTTCTCAGACAAATTCTTCGAAGCATTCTTCTCGGATACCTTCCTTGACAGTGGCATATATAATACTCACAGCACAAAGAAATCGCAACTGTCTCGGTTAACATCGCCTGGATTGCCGCTGCTGCAGGTAAAGCAAAATGATCAAGGAGCTATGTCTTCGATCCGACCTTTCATACCTTTCGGTCAACTACTCAGTATTGTTCAGCATTGGTCGACAAACACTCAAGAACGTTATTAGTCAATTTTATTTTATTTGCTTGGCATTAGCTGCACAAAGAGGGTTGCTTCTAGTCTGCTAGCTCCTGGTTGTTGTAAACTCCTGATATTTCTAAGATGGTTCAAAGAAGGTTGACCCATCAAGGACAAATCGGAAGGGGCAGAAAAACCAGGGTTCTCAAGATAGGGTTCTTCCAATGGTCTGTTCGCGAGTGATCTCGATCCTAGGTGATTCACCAAAATTTTACCTGTGGAGCTAGACTTGTCGAAATCGTTGATGTGACGGATTTCCAGTATGGAGCTTCATCGAGGCCCTCATCGTACGCACACAGTTTACAACATTGGATAGCATGGTTTGAGAAGGCTTATACCATCAGATAACGTTCTTCACTGACCATCTAACGGAGTGTTATACAATTTAGTTGCGAAGAGGCCGAAGGGAAGATAAAAAACATGATTTTCTGCTTTGCGTGCAATGAAAAGCTATGTGTAGGACCTCGTGAAGGCAAAATCTTTGAGCTGACATGGGGTGCGGGGGTGCGCCATGACAATCTTGCAAGGAAAATAGAGTTGCCCACTCAGCAAAACCTCAGGTCTGTCAAGGATTCGCGGCAATACAATAGGCAGATTTCTTCGACGCTTTCCGATCTTCGGAGGGATTATTCGTGGCGATCTAAAATCGCGCGATCTGTCGCTGGCCAAATCGTGGACTATGAAAGCAGCTAGTGATTACAGGAGCTTCAATCGAGGCGATACTTAAATTGCTTGATCAAGTGGCAGGTTGGTAAGTAGGCAGCTAGTGTTGCCTGAAATGGGTCTCAATTGGCATGGTTGCCCAAATAAAGTTGTGAGGACGAAGCGGAGCCCTAACAGGGATTAAAGGGAAGTGATAAGAACGAATAAGGGACATCGATATCGATCCTGTAGGCAGAAGGTACTGGATCTGTCATGACTTCCTTATGAACAAGGGAGCCTATCTACTCTAATGTCGGAGGTTGCTGGTGTTAGAAGTCGATAACTGATGGCAATGCCACAAGTTTCGTCTACATTCGAGGTCGCATCTACATAAGTGGCTGGTAGAATATCTGAAGACACATGATCCTCAGATCCTAATTTTACTTCAGGCAAAGAGAAAGTCATGAACACATTTCACTCAGTTCTGTTGGCTAATTTGTCAGTCGTTGTGTTGTGCAGTGAACAAACAAACAGCGACTATTTTAACTTTTTTTTTGAAATGCTTCTTCTCCAATATACAACAACGAATCAAAATAGCAAATACTAAGAAATACTCTATGAATCGAACAAAGAATCAAATGACGATAAAACACTGATAGAATCTCTTGAATCCCAGATCAAATGAAGAAAGAAAACAGGTGACTGAATATACTAGTACGCCATCGCACACCAAAAAGGAATTTCAGGGTGATGATAGCGTTGATGGGGACGACTTGAGGGCGCTTTTCGGACCGTGGGCCATGCAAAAACGTTCTCTATAGTTCTTGCGCTAAGTTCTTAGCGCTGGAACTATAGAGAACAATGTAGCGGTCCCTCAAACTCTATTTTCACCGACCAATATTGTTTTCATAGGCGTAAACTCACACAAATAAAACTAAAGCTTCTAGGTCATCTATCAAAAATCAATAACACACAATAACAAAGGACGAGATCACTTCTTTTATGACGTCAGATATCCTGAACGGATGCACCATTGAGTAGCAATCTGAAAATACAAATCTACCATCCATCGAGTGATACGGAAGGTACTGATTTGCCATTCTGATAGAAGACGCTGCGGTGAAAAGTAAAAACTCACCCCATTACCGTAACAGGACAGTTCAAGCTTTGCGTTCGGGTCTGATGGATGATAGGTCCTGAAGCGACAGTATGGTATATCGGTGAGGGCAGCGGCAAAGAGTCCTGCACGTCCTGCCACGGTGCGAAACTCGCTGATGGTGACCGTCGAATTGAACAAAATCGACTTGATCATCCATGGTATCATTAAAGACCGCCAGGTCTAGAAAATGGGAAGAAATCTTAATTGGTCTGAGAAATGGAACGACAGAAGCCTGTGATTAGCATGTCCTCGAAGGATTATTATAATAATACCTTAATAAATTGACACATATCCTCGGCAGTAATAGCGCTAATAGCAGCAGGAGATTCGGAGAACGCTGAGAAGTCTAGACAGCGTACGTGAGCTTCAGCTAATGACGACAACAGAGAACCTGAAATGCTCGTTTTTTCCCAAACGCTGGCCCAAATGTTTGTGACCCCTAAAGAGAGAAATTTCATTAAATATAAGGCGTATAGTATTTTTACTACCATCGAAACCGATGGAAGAAGAATTTTAGAGCAGTCGTGTTGCCGTTGCTGGACTGAACCATTGTTTTGGATCTCTCTGTCTCGAATAGGATAATATTCGCTGATGCTGTGGAAAAGATAAGCAAAGGAGCTAGTCAGGGGTTGAGGGGTTAAGGTGAAGGGCTATATATTAGGTTGGCAAATAAGTCCTGCGACAAAATGGAGACCTTTTTTAAGTCATTTCTAAATTTTCTCATATCAATCAATTTTCGAGGAAATTTTTGCCGAAGAAGTCAACAATCTTCTTTTATCCTTTGAGCCAATCACTGATGCCATCTCTTCAGGAATGAGGGAGCTGTGACTCGAAGAAGTAATTGACTGCCGTTTTTGGATCACATTAAGTTACGAATTTCTTTTCCACAACGGGATGCTCAAAAAGGCGGAGCACATTGTAGTTAAAAGGGGGAACACTCTGCGAGCACGACTGATGAGTAACCTGGAACCAAGCGGGATCGGTGAACTTTTGACGTGGGTCTGAAGCGAATTTTAGGCGTACGATGTCCCTCTGCAAAGACCTGATTTACGGCTCGATCGTCCTTCTCTAACCCCGTTGGTCAAATGAAGGGGATCATAGGGGCAAGCGATAGCAGTGACCATATAGTCCGCTTTAAGCAACTCATAGTGGATGGATTCCTTCAACCTCCAATAAAATAAGGGACGATGCGTGCGTTACTCCGAAGGCTAGTATCTCCTGCAGTGAAGCGAGCAAACTGATTGTTGACCGTCGATCGGTTAGCAGTGCTAGCATTGAATAGATTGCTGATANCAACTCATAGTGGATGGATTCCTTCAACCTCCATTAAAATAAGGGATGATGCGTGCGTTACTCCGAAGGCTAGTATCTCCTGCAGTGAAGCGAGCAAACTGATTGTTGACCGTCGATCGGTTAGCAGTGCTAGCATTGAATAGATTGCTGATACACTCACGTTTTTTCCTTGGCGTGCTTAGGAGAAGGTGGTTTTACAAATGGGGTGTTGTCCATTTATTGACCGTAATGCTGCGAAAGCCCACAGGCGTGTCCTTATTTACTCATGTGTTGATTGCCTGAGGAATGTCCTACAAGTCCATCACCCTTGCTACCGTGTTCACACTGTTGATACAAATTTTCAACGCTTCAAATTTTTTGTCGCAGGACTTATTTGCCAACCTAGAAACAAGGAATACTTGCTACCGACACTTGAATTCCTGGGAATCAGAGATGAACACATCCATAAGAGGCTACCCAATGCACTCTATAGTGAATACAATCTCCTAGAAGCAAACTTGTCTATTTCTAAATATATTTAGGTCAGAAACAAAATTTTATTTGGGAGGGCATTTACTCAAATTTTTTCCACACTTGTTCTGAAAACAAAAGCGAATCAGGGACTCTCTTCAGATGCTTTCCTTCTAAAGCTTTTTGTTTGTTTCTGGGACAGCAATATAGTAACCACTTTCAATTTCGTAATGCCATAATATTTCACCAATTATGACGGAATAAGCTTTGAATGATATCAGAGGTTCACCTTGAACATCGACCCATAGGATGTTCTCGACTTCGTTCTGATGTTTGGCGTCCAATCGCATACGGATCTCTTTCAGCTTTCGCAGATCCAAAGCCGCCTTGATACTGCTGAACACTTCCGCTCCGGTCATATTTTCCAAAACTAGCGAATCCAAGCTCCGAAATGAAGACAATCGCTGCAGGGACAGCTCTCCCATGCACCATGAAAAGTAGGGGTTCTGCGAGCACAGAAGCAAAGACCTGAAATTGAAGCCATCGATTAAGAAACCATCGAAGTCCTTATAAACGAATATTCAAGCAGTTTTCAGCGAACCCAAGATAAACCCATCGAAATCTCACTTAGGATCCAGCGTTCCACACATTTCTTCGCAAAACGCTACGGCGTGTGCGAATCGCTCATCGACTCGTCTCGCTATCAGACGACGTCCTCTTTTCAGAACATCAACTCGAAGAGCCACAATGTCAATGAAAGACAGTAACTGAAAACCATTCCTTATAAAGTGAACTATTGGCATCTATCAGTCTGCAACTACTACTAACTAACTCTGAAGTACTCACAGATTTGACCGTAGTCGAGTCGACTTTCTGAACACCCCCTTTCGAATCCCATTCGGCATTCATACCACATCGTTTGTGTTGAATGTAGATTGCCCGTAAGCGAGCATCGTTTCCACGGAGGCACGCCCGACGCTTAGATCGGTAATCTATAAGTATGACCAGGATCGATTGCAAATGCCAACACATTTAATCATTTCCATAGAAGCAAATGAATAACTGTGCTGTGAGCAACAGGTGTTTTTCTGTTACCCGCATATATGAGCGTATAAATGGAAGCTATGCCAAATATGTTCTTCTGGGTATGTAGTAAATGTATAGGAATTTAAGTGTAGTTGGGCTTCTACACAGAGACAGATGGCCAATTGGAGCTGTGGGTCGAGCGTTCTTTATCTTAAATGGTCCCTAAAAACAACATGGTTAGCTACCTATTTACTAACTTCCTGACTTATTCGCGCTCCCCTAAGTTTCTAATGAAGTCTCTGCTAATGAGAATTTCCCTTTACTATCTCGCCCTAACTCTTTCATACACACGTTTCCATGGTTACTGAAGTTTTTGGCATTTGAATGAAACTGCGTAATCCTAAAGAAAGCAACGGCGATCTTTTTCTCCTCTGCTTTACAAGCACTGTATTTCCCGAGTAGGGCTGATTACCATTTGTCCGATGTGGTCTTCATCACTTGGTTCTCGACTTTTTTTT
>UZAF01017814.1:24323-34574 GCA_900617895.1 Haemonchus placei
CTCTTGTTATCTTTGCATAAGAAGAAGGCTCCTGATTGTGTAGTACAAAAACAGGGCGAGCTCCCATGCCTAAACTACTATACAAGTCACCAAGAACCGGTAGAACGAGCAATAGGGAAAAACAGGAAGGAAATTTGTAGTAAGAGACGTGTACATGGCTTACGCTTGAGATATGGATCGAATGAGGCGTGGGGAGAATGCTAGTGTCTCCGCTAAGCTAATAAAAAGGTAATAATAAAAAAATGGCCAATAAAAGGGTAAAGGATTAGGTCTTTGGGCATTAGTATATCCCGTCTGAGGATGCTCCCCGCATTTTCCTTCCGCTCACAATCGTAGTGGCATACTGAATGGGTACGTGGCCTATATGCGGTGCCCAGCCGATGTACAAGTCGGTGCTTCTATCCTCCCAGACAAGTCTGGTACCAGTTAATCGACCTCTTAGAGATGGAAGACTTGATTGGCGTAGGCGAAGTGTGGGATAGTGCGCTATATAGGTGGCAGAATGTAAGTCCACTAAGTCACAGACACGTGAAATCCATAGGAACAGAAGAAAAAGCGATCTTGCAAAGGCTTTCTTTCTTCAAACTCTATAAATAGCCTACATCTATATGGACATACATTAGAGCGCTGATAGATCAGCTTGTATTCATACAAAATCACGATTTGAAATGCAAATATGCTCGACGAAAAAGTGGTGGGTGGCAATCTATGGTGACATCAGATGAAGCGGTTGCACGACAATCATGTAATAGTTAGGGTGGAACCGCCGGCACCACCACCACCGCCAACCGCTGAAACTAACTCCGCCTAGAGGCATACCCTAGCGATCGTTTAAGGCAAAATGTAGTGAGCTGACCAACAAAGACTTATTTGATAAGGGAAAACTAGTCGAGGAGCAGAGGAACATGCGCAAAAATGTGGCTATGGGAAGCCTCACAGTTTCAAAGCCGGCCTCCCGCCCTCACGTGCTCCCGCTTGCACTTTGCACGTGAGCTTGCACAATATCTTTGTGTCGGAATGTTACCGCCAGCCGTAAACTTTATTTCCAGGCCTGTAGAGACTTCCGGTACAAATACTCTGCTTATATCTAGTCATAAATGTTTTATCAGAAAGTAGATGAAAATGGGCCCAGGATGCACAATCAATCCCTGAGATCCGCAGTTCCGTCAGCTTGCAGCAGTATGACGGCGGCATATGATTACATAATTGATTCACCTAACGAGCTGCAGTAGTCTAGTCAATGTACCTACTTTCATGGGAGCGTATGGTAAAAATAGTGGATTCCAAAGGATTCAACGACTACTGGCTAACAGGAGACATGTAGGATTCAATCAACGCACCATTTATACGAGAGCAGCGCCACTCGCCATTAAACAAACCGAGTGTTACCGGGGGGCGTGGCGCGCTCTCTACACCCGATCACGCTAGTGTGAGGAGGAAGATTAGAACTTATAGTGGAAGGTAACTATAACTGCCACGAAACCAATGCCGTTTGCTGTGGGAATTCGGGTTTAGGGACGCCCACCTAACCGGACCCATTGACTCGATCTTTTTAATTATAATTAAACTTACTATAACCCCTCGTTACCACGAATACACTTGCAAATGCAATTTTAGGTGAAAACGCAGTTGGGGGACTTGAACAAGTTAACTGAACCTGCAACTCTGCNGGTTTGGCTAAGAACTTCCTCTAAATAGAAGTAATGTAAGCGCATTCTCTAAACGAGATAGTATTCTAGGGGACTCTGGCTTCGGCAGGTCGCGTTGGAGATGCAGAGTACACAGGGATGGCCCCCTCCTGCTACATTTCTATCCTGTAGTTTTCTCTCGGAAAACAGTCACATTCTAAAGAAATTTCTCGAAGTTTAAGGAAATTAGAAATTTCGCAGAATTACAAAGAACCGTCACACGCACAAGATAAATGGTCGAGCTGAAGTCCTATTAAGATCACAAGGAAAAAGAGATGAAAATCATCGAGAGAGAGGTCATAAATAGATGGGCTGCCTTACAACGCGAAGCAAATGATACGGAAAGTGAAACAAGCTAGGGAAGTCTTCTATCGATAAATGGAAAGCAGTGATTGGTAGCTCAAATGGACCCGATACTGTATTGAATCTAATGCTCTCATTTACACTGGCTCATTTTTATATCGAAGATGAAATGCATCAATGGGAATAGTATCCTTCAATGATAGATAAGAGTTTAGAGCGCTTGCTCTATACTCCAAATAGCATAGCATCTGATCAAAATTCCATCAGAACATTAGTCTTGATAGTACAAATAGCTGGTGCTGTTTATTAATTTATTCGTAGGCCCAGGAATCATGGGGCTTTATTGTAGGTTTTATGATCGTTACTTGGGACAGAAAGAGCTGTTCCAAGAAGATGTTCCCGCAGACTACTTCGTTACTACTGTATGAAACAGGCTAGCATTTTTCGAAACGCCCTATGAATCCCCCAAAACCAGCGAAAATCGTTTCAAAAAAGTTTTTCTTCAGGTTGGCAGCCTTTCAGGTAACAGATAAGTGTTATTTTTACATAATATTAGTCAGAAGCCTATCCCCCTAACGGTTCAGAAGACGCTGACTAGACTGATTATAAACCAGTGGGTGGAGAGTTTTTGTAGGAAGGTTGAGGAATGCCTCCCACGACTGCTGAGCCTCCCTTATTTCAATATTATTCCCAACTCAGAAGAAGGAGCTCATCAATGGAAAAATAAAGATGCCGTCAGCTAAGCACCGGCGGTCCAGGCTTCAGCATGGATGTTACTGAGGACGCGTTCGAATGAGTGGGTGCAGCCAGCACCGGCTCCCTCACTGTGCACTCAGTTGAGTCCACGAGTTCGAGTGTAAAGCAAACATTTGGCTTATCATAAAAACGATTAATTGCCGCTCCAAATGTTTCGCTAAACCTGCATGGTAAACAGTAGTCAGTTGGCTTGTCGAAAGCTTCCAAGGTTGACGTGTTGTTGGTTTCCAGAATGAAGTCAATCAGGGAAATTCATTTGAGGGTAAACACGAATCCAGGCGAACAGGAGTTGCTCTAGGTGAATCGAGAAGTTTTTAGGAAGTCAATGAAGACCGAGCTGGTTTGGACAGTCGTATTGCATGTGCTGAAGAGTTCCTGGACCTGTTATGTAGCTGGGTTCAATTCCCAAACAATCAGAAACTCTACAACTCAAAAATGGCCTCTAACAGTGACATACTCACATTGAATATGAGGGTAATAATCAAAATGCAGGTTCATAAGGGATCAGAAACAGGTGGGAAAGATGGTGAGGAAACTGTAAGGCGACCTTGAGATATGACACCTAGGCAGTCTGTGCTATCAAATTTTTCCCAAGCTTATCGGACTTTCCTCTTTCTGAGGTCACCCAATGGATGCACAGAATAGGCACAGCAGACAAACGTTGTTGTTTTAGTGGCTGCTCGTCACTGATACAGGTACGGTAGGAGCGTAAGGGTAACTGCTTTACGGAATGATTTCAAATCTGGCATAGGATGTGACGCACAGCATTATCGTTAGAGGAGGGATTGAAAAGGAGTTAGCATAGACCATATGACAGAGAGTCCGCCCCCAAATGGACGTGTTCATGAAGTAATCGGATTGAAATGCAAGGAAATCAACAGAAAAAGGGAGGATTGGAAAAGTCTGAAAGTCAAAGAATGGAGTACATATTTACAAGCGACAATTAGTCAATTATCTCACAACTTTTTATTTTCTTCAAGTTTTTCCCACTATCGCACCTTTTTCCCTATATCTCTGCTCCCATTTTCATGCTTTTTTTTTTAAATTTATCTCTCCAAAGATTAGACCTAGTTTTTGGGGAACGTTAGCCAAGGACGTAAGAGGCAACGTTATGTATTATTCAACAGGCTGTGAATGGCGAATTTATCATTTTCAGTGATAAAAAATGCACAGCGGCGGGCACAGTGCAGGAAGCCCACTGGGCAGAGACGCAGAGGTATTACTGGCGAGTTGTCCTATCCACCGTGGCAGACTAGTAGATGTGCGACAACTCTCCAGTACGTGTCTGAATAGCATATGTTGGCCTTTGGCTCGGCCAGGCGACCTTCATGATTTCTTTATGCCTTTTCCGTGTGATGCTTTTGGGTCTCTGGTCGCGACGTGGGTCTCCTTCATTGTAAACCGCTACGACTAGACATTCTGTCGCCAAACGCGATTAGTTTTCCGAGCAACTGATCGAGAAACAAAGTGCAATGAACCAGAAACAGATCGAGCGGTGCGACGCTATCAGCCAATTCTGGAAACTGACATCACTCAGAAAAACGACCGCAAGATTCGTGCCGACAGTCTGATCGAAGCTGTAAGGCACGTGCTTCGATACAGCAGTCACGAAATCAGGACAAAGTTGAAGGTTTTTCAATGTTCTGTACTTCGTCCTTCGCCCTGTTAGATTAGCTTCCCACATGCCTTCATTCTGAACCTTGAACGGAAAGAACCGACCGAATAGACTACCGAATCTCGACCATGCCTTCAGAAGGCTATAACAGTAGTACTTTGGCAGAGGGTTCCTGTCAACTGCTGGCCACTAACAAAGATCAGCTTAACAGACATTCTGTGGACTATAAAAGTGGGACGAAGCTTCCCTGGGCCCCGGGAGGTCTTTAGGAAAACGTCAAGAGAAGAGCATCAAAAGTGAGAAAAAAAGTGGAAGAGCAAATGAATGTGAAAAGCTCAAATCAAGCGGTTCATATGGGAACTGGAGAGATCAAAGATCTAGTGTGGGAGCGTCTTGCTTCTGTTGTTTCCCACGAAAACCAGAAGGCGTAGAAGCGGTTCACATGGTAGGGGGGTGGGCGTATGCTGCACGCATGCTAATCGGCATTTCTGACGAGAAGATCGTCGTAAACGTCGTCATCGGTGGATGGACACTGCCACGCCCAAGGGCCATGCCTTCATAGAAAAATAAGACAGTAGCAAAAGCAAACTTTCCCAAAAATCTACAAAAAAAAATCGAAAAACGTCTCGGTTTGTTCCATTGGAAAGGCAAAAAACTCTTGCGATTGGTCTAAGCACTATCTGCTGCAGCTTTTTTATTCTGCCCTCGTTTCCCACGGCCCTTTTTTAAATTCTTTCTACCCCTGATTTTTTGTGTGAGTATCAATTTCAGCTATTCAGGCTTCCATTTTCAGCCCCCACAGTCCCCATTGAAAACCAGGCTCCTTGAAAAACCCAAAATATGAAAGGAGTTTCCCAGACGAATTCTCCAAAGTTCGCATGCGGTCAAGCAGGCAAGGGCAGGGCTGAAATCGAGTTTCGTAAAGTCCTATACAAATTTTCTTCGATACAATCCATTCACTGAAATTCGGAATGAAAAGGTACAACAAAAACAAAAGTGAAATGAGTGGTACACCCCAGAAAAAAGGCTAGTAACTGGTAGGATGATTCGTAAAAGAACTGAAGGAGAGCAGTAACAACTCGATTGTGACAACGCCATTTGCGAAGAAAAACAGCCATTGCCTTCAGCATCATTGGCTCTAATTCACAAAAGAAAGTCTACGCCATTGAAGAACACCAAATTGTTGACAGATGCAAATCAGAAGTCATGGGTACTATGTATGAAAGTCAGACATAGACACCCCACAAGGAATAAAAAGACAAAGATCAATCGCTCACATGATCGATTCCTTAAGAAGATGCGCCGTGCATCACAACTCTTTTCAAAACTGTAGTGTGCTCGAAGTCTATACAGATCCGGAAGTCTCGAAGAATTTTGAAGCAATGTTGTACCGTAGGTGCCAGATGTCACTGCCGCTTGTCCACCCTTGCAGGAGCGACACATTAGAAACGAACGGGAACAGCTCGATCTCCCGAGTTTGACACCTGATATGTAGCTAGTCAAATTGAAAGGAGCACAGCTTCTGGTCTATGGCCTAGATAATCCCTTAGCAGATCCGATTTCCTGAGGATAGCGATGGGTGGAACACCTTGTTACAAATAGTAACCTCTTCACTACCCTCCTCCCCCTCCCCACCACTTGCCCTTCTCCTCCCGGAATTTTCAGTCTATTATCCCCTTCCTTATTTTACTTTAACACTGAACAAAAGCCAATTAAGGGCTCGAGGTGAAAGTTGGGTAGGAGGCTGGGTAGTGTAGGAGTCGATTCCAAGACGCTGCTCCTGTAAATCCCGAAGAGAATGGTCCTTAGTGTAGAGGTATTTGGGGTGTAGGAGAGGCTCAAGGGGGTTGCTCCGCTTGCTCATGAGCAAAGGGTTCGAGGGTGATCCTGCCGAGCAACCTGTTGCATCTGCCTGCTCCGAGCGGTATCTCAACAGCAGCGCTAAACGACCCGAGAGATAGTAACTGAATTTGCTCTCGACACTAAAAGTCAATACCCGAGCAGACCATAGAGGAGCTGTGCCGATCAGACTCCACACATCCTTAAGAGATCTCCTGAAGTGGCTTTTATTTGAGCAGTTCGTGAGATGTTGAAGAGCGAATTCCCTTCGACTCAGCTGGATTTTGCCCCCTGTGTGACAAGCGGGGGCGGACAAGGGGAAGGAGACGCTCGCGAAGCTCTTTTTGAGGCGTTTTCTTCCATGCGGAATTCTAGCGCTAGCGACGAAACAAACATGGATAAGAGGGATCATTTTCTCTGTCAACATTGCAGCTAATATGAAAGAAAAATCGTCGCCGATCCCCGAGCATTCATGCAATGTGAAGAGTGAAGAGAGAGGAGGGGAGAGGAATGATTGAGGCATTTATCTCTTCACATTCTGTTGCCTCCTATTCATCTAGACATTTATCATTGACCGAAAAATAGAAAGGGGAAGAGAACAGGCGTGAATGAAACAAAACTTTGGGAAAATGATATGTACAAGGACCAAAAAGTAAAAAGAAGGGAACAAAATGGATAGCAGCTACGAAAAATGTTGTCTCAGAGCTGCTCCGAGAGGAATGGACCTTCCTACCCCAATCCCCAACTCTCGCCATATTCCTTGGGCCCTATTCCTAGGCTCAGCACTGTCAAATCTATAAAATGGGCCCGCTCGGTGGTTTTGAAGGCAGATTCCATCTCCATCTAGACTTCGTCACAAAGATTGGGATTTGTATATAGTCGAGAAAACGGAAGCTTAATGACCAAGAGTTCCCCTGACATGACCTATTTTGTGGAGGAATCTGTGAAAGCCGAAGTCAAAATGAAGGGGGGTGTAAGTGAGGAGACCTTATGGTTATTACCATAAAGCAGAACCAAATGGTTAGAAATAAAAAAGGATTTTCAAAGTAATAACTTGAGAAGGCAAGGAAGGGAGGAAAGCAGAAAGCAATTCTGCACTTTGAGTTGAATCAGTGAATGTTAGGGAAAACAAAATCACTTGAATTATAACTGCATATTTATTTATTTAAACTAAGAGGGTCCGAAATACATAGAGTGTTGTAAAGAAAGGCTCAGGAATGTCAAGAGCGCGTATGCAAAAAGCTGGAATGCAACTCAGCCGCATTAGATAATCGAGTGCCTTTGTATCCACTGGGAGCAGCTGAAAGCAGTAGGGCAGAGAGACACTGCATGGATCGGAGAGAAGCGTCACCTTGCGTGGGGCCCGCCTGGGGAACGAAATGTGTCCACCTTTTCGGAATTAGATTCGACTTGACGAGGTTAAATCAGAAGGCTCTCCGATACGCCATTTCTGATGGATGCAGCCTCACTAGTAAACACGAGGAAAGTTCCATTCAGCAAAGAGGAGCTTTACGATTCCTGCTGTCTAGCTTGACGAAGTCTGATCAAATAGGAGAAGTGATGGGCTTTAACCAATTTTTTCGCCCAGGAGCGCAGAGACTTTGGAAAGCATATTCTAGGAAATGAAAGGCATGCGACAGGTACCCACCATTCATGTCGACCGAGTCACGCCAGGCTCTATTCCTGCCCTGCCCAGCTATCAAAAAATCAAATAATTGTAGGGAAAGTGGTTAGTCTGGTTGCTCTATAGGCTGACAAATATGCTTAAGAGCCTTCCTCTCCATTGTAGCCAGTCTTCATGAAGGAATTCTATTGGAATCTCAAAGCTTTTGGAGACGTTCGTCTTGGTTTTGGTAAACTTTCCTCACGACATCCATTCAAAATCGCTATTTGAATGAGCGTTGGACCCACACAATGACTTGGGTGGGTTTCCCTTTCGAAATTTGATGCAAATAATCCTCATAGGAAGAAGAGAGGGTTCCATTGATGTGAACCAAAACTACTTTGAGGGCAGACGGAGTCAGAATGGAACACTCTGAAATGTTACTAAAACTAGTTCGATGAACATCGGCTTGGCTTCACCGTTTACATTCATGAAAACCACCAATTCCTCCAGTCTCCTCAAACTCGCTAGAACTCAATACTCAGACTCCGCGGCAATACTTTTCCAGGTAGTACGGGCATTGTTCCGCACGAACATGAATTACATGCGTTCTCTACAGCATTGCTGTGGGTGGGCGACCATAAAATCTACCTTGCCAGTGGCACACACCATCATCATTTTGAAAACCCGTCATTAATGGCATGGCCATAAAATAGTCGATTAGCGGCAGTACGTTCGTTTTTAATTGGCAAGCAACGGTGGAGGTCGTAATTGTTTACTGCTAGAAGAGTATCTCTCAAAAGGCTCCACCGGGAGCAGGTCTTGTGTAGAATTCGCTGAGAGCCATAGGGCTATATAGGGATTCGAAGGACAAGCCTTGCTCAGCTGAACAACCATTCATCGCCACAAAACCAAAAAACCACCAGGAAAAGCTTGCTCAAACAGACCCTGTTAGCGACTTGCAGGAGAACTGTTCTCAAACTTCCCCAAGGCAACTTATTTTTGAAAATACCAAAGAATATCTTGAGTATGTTACATATCAAAAGGAATCAGAATGGAAAAATAAATCAAGCGTAAATGCGAATACCTATAGAATGGGAGAAAGAAATCGAATACTACGCTAATTGGATATTTATACCCTGAGATGTTTGGCTATGTGATCTTGGTCAAGAGCGAAATTGATACATGCTCCGAGGAGGTGGTGGGTGATTTACTTCTTATTTACCAACTAGCCCGCTAATTTAGTGCTCTAAAGAACCCTACCCCGCTCCAGCAATTGGTTTCAGAGGTGCTCTTCGGGAAGGCTAAGCACCCATCTACTTTTACCAGGAGTAGGCAGATCGACATGTGCTCATTATGAAAAGTAAGAAAGCAAGAAAATTGTGGTTACCTCAAACCTAGAATTAAACTGATTAAAATCAAAATTGTAACAAAGTAAATAAATAAACTTATGAAGTTCACCCTGAAAACAAAAACTACTTGATAGGAAAATCAAATTCTCGCAGGAGATTTAAGATTGGATGGCAACAAGACAAAGTGATACTGCTTCTTACGTAAAATAACCACGAAAATACGTTTCATTAGTCCAGGCAACCAGATTGCTCACTCTCGGTGCAAACACGCTCCCACTCTAAAGAACTGTAGCCACACCTTTTAGTGCAGAACGCTACGATTCAGAAAGAACATGGAACTTTGCTTTCCGAAACGCCAAATTTCACTTGTGATTTACTGTGAATATATTCAACCTATTCTGATGCAAGAATGATCTTTAAAATTCACCAAACGATCAATTCAAAGCATGGAATGAACATTGCTGACGAGGAACCCTGTCTTTACTATGCTCCTTTTTATGAACCTTTTATTCATAAATAGGAAATGAGGGGCGGAGCGATCCGTTTGCCATTGTTGTTTGCCATGTAATCCAGAGATTTTGATGCAAAATGCGAGCAAGATTGACATTAACGCCCATTTCTTTGAGTGGAGTTAGAAAAACAAAAGTCGCTGGAGGAAAACTGAGAAAACCTGACCAGAGAATACAGCACGTCATGTGTTTGAAGCTTAAGGGAAGTGATCGCGAAGGAATGTTATCAAGAAGGACCTCGTCTGAGCCAAGGTGATGATGGATGGGGCCATAAAGAAAACAAAATGGAGACGGCTGACAAGAACAGCCAGCCCTCCGACAGCTCGGGATTACCGCTAGGAAGGAGTAGAGAATTCAGAACAGAACCGATCCCAGAATCATGCTGAGAGTATGCACTAGCTGTTGCGATTTAGCGGCCCTTCATCTGAATCCCGAAACCGTGAGATTTGGGGATAAGAGAGAGGCTTAAGCTTTTTGTCTGGAAGGACGGAGAAGTTTGGTGAGCCTGACAGAGGCGCGGTTCTGGCTCAAACTGGTTGCTGTTCTCTTCATTCAAAGAAAATCCAGAATATGGAATCCTTCCTCT
>UZAF01017815.1:5592-22882 GCA_900617895.1 Haemonchus placei
TCTAGCCTAGGCTTGGAATCGTTTTCTTTCCTTTGGGACGTTTTCTTCGAGGATAGCTGGAGTTAGCTGGAGTTGGAGATAGATGGAGATGGCATAGTATTAAAAAAACCCTACCATCATATCACAAGTTTAACAAAAGCATTACCTCAGGAAATTTAAATTTAGAGACCAATTTCTCTAACAAAAATTTCAGAATAAACAAATCTTACCGGATATTTTGCGTAGGAATGTGCGATGGCGGGCGTATCCAGGTGCCACCTCCAGATGGAGTAGCCTGAGGTGGCGGTGGCCCTTTAGGCAATGGTATCGATGACATGTTTCCCCGGAATGGAGGAGCACCAATCATTGATGGCCTTCAAAAGTTATTTTTAGGAAGAGCCTTGAATTGCTTGAAACATAATTTTTTAAAAAGAACCCAAGATTTCATCGAGATGAATGACAAAGTCCTTTCACATTTCTCACCCACCTTCTGTCTCTGTGATCGGGAAGGGTAGGCGGCTTTCTCATAGGACCAACGCCCATAGGCATTCCTGGTGGACCGGATGGCGGAGTGCTGAGCAATGGTTGTCGAGGTAGAGGGATCATTGGAGGTGGCGGTATCGGTCCTGAATTTTTCCTCGGCATAGAGGATTTCGTCGGTAGAGGAGGAGGATTAGGTGCTGGGGCTAAAGTGTTGGGGAATTAGCATAGGTAATATAATCATAGAATGGAACAAACTTGGAAGAGGCGGAGGCGTTGGTGTAGCTTGCTGTGCCGGGTTTTGAGGTGGTGCTTCCTTTTCTTTTGTAGTCTCCTTCACTTCTTCGCGCTGAAATTAATCTTATATTGGTGAAGCTATCTGAAAACTAGTGCAGAAACTCCCAATAATTCCAGAAAATTTTGCAATTGAATATTGATAGGGGAAGGCTTATAGAAGAATAATATGGAAACGTGTCCGAACAACATCCAATTCCCAATGTCATCGTCTGGAAACGAGCAGTAACCAACCTTTGGGATTTTAAAATTCTTCAAACTTCCAACGAAACCAAATGGCAGTGGCGCAGTAGGGGTAGTTTTTGAAGAAGAATTACCAGCAGCTGTACTACCACTTGCATTGATGTCAAAAGTTGAAGCTGCATTCGACGACTGAAAGTTGTAATATAAGAGGAATTTCAAAGGTTATTCCAGAAAAATGGGCCAAGCTATAGAATTTTCTGGCTTTCGCGAGCACCTATCATCATGGTAGTCTTTTCGTCGAGAAAAGAATCCCTCATTATGCTTTGCTCCCAAAAATGCGGAAATGGATTTCAGTGAGGTCAGTCCCTCTGAGGGCTATGCATAATTTTAATGCATTTTCACAATTTTTCTGCAAATTTGTTTCATATTTTTCTTTCGCAAACGGTTTAGTCACTATGTCTATTGCGCAACATTCAGTCGTAACGGCAGTCGGTCATCACTCTTTCGACAAGCATATAAATAAAATTACATTTTCTCTATTGCTCATTCAAAACAATCGAGCTCATCTTGGGCATACTATACTGACCAATGTAGGTCTCCCACAATCAAATTATATATAAGACAGGTCTACAACCTAGACCTGAAAAGTTACATGTGTAATTACGAAAGCAGCCTTTTCCAAACAACTAATTCACTCTACGAATGCTCCCACAACAAATCCCTTCAATATCAAGTTGGACTTTTTCAGTTTGAATTTTTTTATTGCTGTTGTCAGGGGACTCACAATATCACAGCTATCTCTGAATAAAACCCTTCATAAAGGTTAGGTAAATCCATAACCCTTTACGACATTTGCTCTGAGGTATTACATGGGTAGTGGCTTATTGAGGAGAGAAACATAAAGTTACCTTGTGCCTCTTATGCTCGCGATCCTTTTCTTTTCCCTCAGCCTTTCTCTTCTGCCGTCGAGATTCATCTGATTTATCTTTAGACCTTTCCTGAAAGTTCAATACAATATACCGACGTCGGAAAGATCTTTCTCGAAGTGTGTGTAGAAAAGTTTCGGTTTCATGCGACGAAGGGCGTCGGGGAGTTCGAAGGTTCTTTCAGGAAACCATACCTTATGCCCTTCCTTCTTCTCTTTATCTCGTTTCTTTTCTTGTTTCTCAAGTTTCGGCATCGCTTGCATAGGTATGGACTTAGTCTTCTGCGCATCAACTGAAGGGGATGCACGTGAAGGTACTTTGGGAATCTGAAAATGGCATAGGACTGTTCCAATATTTTAAATGAAAAGCGAAATTACCTTTAATATCAGCTTGCTGGCGCCTTCAATCTTGACAGTGGGTGTAGTGTTCTGAGATCCCTCAGCTGATGGTGCCTGATCCCGTCCTGATTCCGAGGAAATTCGTGGGGAAGAGGTGCTTGCCTAGGAATACTTCGGTAGAAGCGGTCCCTGAGGCCTTTGCTATCTCAATAACAATTGCATTCAGCTAAAGAAATAGGAGTGGAAAGTTAAATCCAGGAAAAAGAGGGCGAGCTCCAGCTAGACAGTTAACAGCATCACTTGTGTCCAACCTTCGCAGCGAGTAAATAAAAGCTTAAGCTTGGGGAACCTGATGTATATATATTGAAAGGCTTGAAAACTTCTTTCCGCTCCGTATTGCAACGGTCCATAAACGCTTTCATATTAAAGCTAATAATAAGACTGTATACCATGAAATCAATGAACCAACGTGGCAACTTTTGAAGCACAGCAGTTACTTGCATGCAATAGCTCAAAAAGTACATAAAAAGAGGTCAGAGCACGAGTCTGTTGAGTCAATGATTCGAATATGCCCGCGCAATAAATTATGTCATAAAAAATGGCCCGTGAATCCTCGCATAATAAATTTATCGCTTTCCGATAATCGAATTAGAAAGAGATTACCTGGGCAGTGACTGTGACAGACTGTAAAGGCGATGCACTGACGGATGTGCTTGAAAGAGGGGTTGAAGCTACCGTTGATGCAGCCGATATGCGTTCTTCAGGTGGCGGAGGAGACTCTGTTCCATCGTCATAGAGATCGCTAAAAAAGCATGCTAGAGACTTATATTACCGTAAACTCTTCCTGCTTCCAATCAAACCCCAGACCACTGACTCTACTCACTTGAAAACACTTCTCTTCGGGGGAGGTGTAGCTTGAGATGGCGCAGACGTTTTTAGCCTCCCTACTACCGCATCAAGACTGGTCTTCCTCGGTTGAGACGATCGCGGCGAAGGCAGAGGAGCAGGCTGGCTTACTGATGGTGAAGCCGCTGCGAGTGGAGATGGGGGAGGAAGTGTAGAGGATGACGGAGTACCAACAGGAGCACACAGAGGACTCATTGACTGAAAACTTATGATGCCTTTTGGGAGATACTGTAGTGCCTTTTCCATTTTAAAACCTCTTTTAGCTACGAAAAAATGGGATTTCCGAAAAAAACTCACATGTGAAGGACTGTTCGTAGCTGAAGTCGTTGCAACTTGATTTGTCACAGGCGAACGCGATGGAAACATGCCCAATGATTTCGGCGGTGGTGGAGGATCACATTCGTCATCCGATTCGGTATCAACATAAGGAGACGTTGATACTCCAAGCATACCTTTCAAAATGATTCGTTCGGCAAAATAGAACTCAATAAAGTTGTAGTAGAACATCACTCACCTGGATTAGACATTTGTTCAAAGTCACTGTACGATCTCTGCAATGGAGGTGGCACTCGCTGCTGCATTTCCAGTTCGGCATGCGACATTGCTAACGCCGCCTTACGAGAGCCACGCGGACGACGTACTCCAGTTTTTCCTGGAAATATCACCAAGGTTACGATTATGGGAAAAGCGAACTAAGGTATGCCATTACAAAAGGATGCATGGCTTGATGGGCAATAAGAGATGCAACGGGGCTAGGAGACGTAGAGTAAACAGAATATAAGTTATTTCTAATCATTACATAGATAATCTAAATCGCCACTATAGAGGGTGCCACTTTAAAAGAAAAAAAAANAAAAAAAATGGGCAGAGCTTTCACCGCGAGGCTTTCGAGTTGGAATGCCGGCCAAGGCAGGATCCTTCCCCATTGTCTGTTGTAGATCGCCCATTCGATCTCCCATGTTGGCAGTTTTTCGAGCTCGTGGACGTCGCTTGGTTACGGCTAAACTAGCTTCAGAGTAACCACTTTCGAATTCGTCGTTTTGGATTCATATCCCTCTTGACTGACATAATACACCGCGTCGGAAATGAGTGCTCGTAGAAAGTACAGCAGTAAAGTGCCGGAGGAATAATTACATGAAATCTTACTTCCTCTCATAGACTGTCCAGAAATCGGGCTTCCGACGGCTCCGTACGCAAATGGAGTGTACTGGGGCGATGGTGAAGGATAGGCCGATCCGCTACCTACGGAACGATCGTCGGCGAACTCAAAAACATCCGGAGTGGCGGATGCAAGTCCAACGGCCGCTGCCGCACCGACACTGTGCTAAACAATGGAACTGTCGTTGGCTCGGAATTGACTTTTGCCATTACAGTGGAATTAAGGAGAGCATATTTTATAAAAACAGACAGAAACTTAGGCCTTCCATTATGAATGGTTCTAATAATAAGCAGATACAGTCATATTTCTGAGCGAGTTTCAATATATCCAATGTTTTCGGAATGATAGAGTTCGAGCTCAAACTTGGCTCACAAATTTGATGGTATTTGAATGTAATAAAACAGCCTAGCCTGTTGATTACATTTCCCCCATCATCGACGATTTAACAGAAAGCCACTCACCAATAAGCTGCTGGTTCGAGACCAATTTCTAGCTTTTAACTCTTGCTAGTGACTCATAGGCTTGTGTACTTTGAATGGATCGAAATATGGGTATGAAACAACCGTAAAATAGGAATGGTAGGTTCGAAAGGCAGAGACGCTTTATGACCATTTAAAGGTGACTTCAGTGACCTCTAAAACAGATTTGTCTCGGATATAGCTAGTTAGGAATTGCGCCTCATAAAACCAATTTTCACAACTGATAGCACGAGGAAAACTTTGATATTTTCAAACCTGTGCTACATCGGGATCAGATTGGAAACTGTAACACCATGGTACAACTACGATCTTCACATCGCAAATTTAAACATCGACGTTTGAAACACTTTTGCTGGCCTTTTTTTTTTGGAACGCTCGTAATGTTAGATGCTCTGTTATCATTCTCTAAAGTTGCTCGCCCGTGGACGCAAAAAATCCATTTGTACGCTTGTCCTCGTGTTCGAGAACTACTCACCTAGCCGATATTCGGTTTTGAATCATTGAAATTACCGTCACTATCAGTAGTGCAACCTTATAATAATCACGTAACAGTTTCCCACTTTCCAGCGTGGTAAAACAGAGAACATATGTTTTAATATTACCATGAACGTCAGATTTAAAATCCTTCCTGTGACGTCGAGGGGTGATTTAGATATCGACAGCAGTGAACGACAACACTCACCGTCATTTTCAATCGAGCCGTTTCCAGAGGGCTTAACTGTGGTACACCACTGCCCGGACCGCTTCCACTGACACATCCGGTTGGACGTGACGGTGCTGGACTGGTTGAGTGTCGATTCGATAGTAATGGCGTCGGTGTTTTGTTATCATCATCCATGCCGTCAGCTAACTGACATATCGCCTCCTGCAAGGTTTGTATATTACACTCAACCGGTTCAGGCACCGTCAGGACGTTACGAACAAGATGACGTTTGATGCTCATCAATTTCGAGGCTTTGTATTTGAATACTACATCAAATGAATTACCAATCTAGAGTAAATTCACTCTCTTGAAATTACAACAAGAATGCTTTCGGAGCCATTATCGAAATATGATGATAATCTGACGTCAGGAGCTCGGTTTTGTGACAAAAGTGACATCAGATGGTGGTGCTGTGTAGTAACCTGCACTATAAGAAAAGACCGTAAGGGTTATACAATGGCCCCAACCGAACTCGACTTTAGTATGATAGGTGTAAGCTGTCTGAAAATATTTTGAAATAGTTGACTGCATAGAGCATTTTCAAATATCATCGAGCTTGAGCAGTTTGACGAATCTTTCTCACGACCCCACCTTCTTGTCACTTTTGCCACAATTTTATTTAAGTTCCGTACCAGGTCTGATATCGCGAGAGCTGTATCAGATTGAACACGCTGAGTACGAGCTTCTGCTCGGGCAGCAGCTGGTGGGCGAGTACCGCTCTCAGTTGTTATCTCTTTGTAAGAAGCAAGAAGTCCACCCGGTGTAGCTAATGGCACAGAATGCACCTCGAAGGTGAATTCAGGCACACATGCTCGAAGTGGTTTCTTTGAATCTTTGCTTCTGTTCAACAATGGCAACCAAGCAGTGCCAACTTTATCCATGCCTGATACACATGATTCATTATCCACTTCCATAGCAGTTTGTTCTGCACTTATTTCGTCACTGCGGACATCTTCACATCCCAGCTCTTTAAGCACTCGTACCATCGAAACAGGAATAGAACGAGTCCTATAATGTCAAATATGAAAAGAGAAGTAAAGACATCAAGAGCACAATAGAAAGAAAGAATTCGTGAAGAATCGACAAAGCATATGCCACTATGGAATGAGCACATTATGGACATAACTTTAACCTTACACAATTTTTTATCGATATTTTTGATACATCAGAGCACTCCAGCGTGCTAAATTCATTATCCGCTCCTATGAGGTTTCGGAATTTTCTTCGGAAAAATCNTCAATAATACTTTTTACATAGTAAATATTTCCCAACAAGTGCACTACCGTCCGCCTATGGTCAGCTGTACAGAAATTTGGGCAGGGTTTTCGATAGCAGAGAAAACCTGAATGACCTTTGTCAGAAGGCGCCCCAATAACAGACTTACATACTCATATGAACAACGAACAACCTTGATAGCGCTACCTTAGATGATTATTCTGATCTTATATTTTTCTAGATCTTACTTGTTGATCCTTGTCGTAAGCATAGAATTAAGGTCGACACGCACGGGGACACCATTCGAATCCTCGACGCTACCAATCCATTCAAATTCGCGAGTCAGTTCAATACGAACTGTAAACATATTACATGGTAACTAAATCTAGAACTTTACGGACAAATTCTACGTCAATAAATTTGAGCTCATGATCAATAATATCACCGCTACCGGGACAGAAAGGCAAGGATTATGCCGAAACATTAAGGAAAAAGGAAAGGTAAAGAACTCACCTAGGTACATTTTATTAGCTACACAAAATGAAAGTTCGTATCGAGCTGCTGAAGGTACGATACGAATGTCAACATGAGGCTGTCCTTCCTTCCATTTCCCACTAGTCATCGCTAACAGCGACTCCCAGAGGCTGTTGTGTATTGCTTGGGCTCGAACGATAGACACTATCTGAAACCGATGTCTTAAATGCTCTTGATAAGCGCAGCATAATAAACATAGACTTCTATCGTTTTCCTATGGTTCGTGTTACATGACAGAAGATGGTCTTGTGCTTTTCACAGATTATGCTTCCTATTCATAATGACTCAAAGACAAAAATAAGGATAATGCATCAACCATTCTGACCTCAGCAAGCTCCGAGCCATTCCCTATACAAATTTCAGAAATGACGCAGTCTCTTTCTTCAAGAAGAGAATTAGTGCATACTGTGTACCAATGCTGACGATAGGGCTGTGGAAAGCAAGTACGCATCACGAGTTCAGATTGCTAAAACAAGTCTATGGAATTACACTTGTATAGAAACCATGCTGGGACTTTCAAAAGAGATGAACAAGCGAATTAACCACGATTTCAAGTTGAGTACCCCTTTGTGTCGAAAAGCATGTTACCTATTAGGCAGTACATCGGCCAACAACACTTCAGTATCCAGGGGCCGGAATCACAATTAAACTCGGAGCACCATTTTCCCAGCGATAGGCTCGCCACATACTTCTAAAACCCCGATTAATGAACTTACCTCAAATTTGAAACCACTCATGTATCGGTACAAGTTGACGTTTTCCTTCACAGCGGCAGGTCTTGCCAAATGGCGTTCCAAACGCCGCCACATACCATAGCTAAACAGCATTGGCGACGAAAAACGCAGCTGGAAACCGGCCTTGCAAGCAGAAACTGAGGACCAGGGATTGCTGAAAGTGGACGTTTTTACATTTATATGGGGAGCTTGAGAAAAAAGAAGCGTAAGCTCTCATGATGATGCGAGAAAAGGAGAAATACGAAATGACTGCGATGAATTAAAAACCCGAAAATTTGATGTATTTAAAAAGCCAATTCGACGAGAAAAAAGTAATTTATGCGTTGTGCAAAACAGCGAACATACCGTGAATCTCCTGCTGGGAGCTGTATTTCCTTATCAAGGCTAACTATCGATAACTCCATATGGTCAAGATTGTCGAAGTCTGTGAAAAAAAAAGAATTTGAGCGACAATATCAACATATACAAGCCAAAAGATGGAATAATGGAGAATGCGCAATAGAACAAGGGTAATAGTAAACCACTCCACGAGGGAACGGGTCCATAGTTGGCAGGCTCTATAATCAAGGTTCGCTCGAAAAAAACTAACCTGAAAGTTCCAACTGAGGTTTTTTCTTGGCAACAACATAGCTTGGCTCGACAGTATAAAATATTTTTGCCGGTCGTAGTGGCGTACGATACAGCAAAAATCCATATGGGAGAGTTCCAATGGTTTCAAATGACGGACTCACACCACAGGAGGCTGAGAGGAAGCCTTCGAATGTATCGAGAGCAGTAACACAAATGTTCTTCTCGGCACTAAAACACAGGGGTTCTACTTCAAACAGCTGTGGAACGTGAAATCAGGGAGAAAACATACGCTGTGATATTGCTTGGTATCGTTGCCAATACAGAAAAAATGTTCCCACGCAATTTTCCATAATCTCCACTTCTTATCAATTGAACAGCATCGTCGCAAACAACTGCAGGCTTGCCAAAATATCCAATTTTACACGAGGTTACCTGAGTGTTTGTAGTTAAGGTAAGGTCCTTCTATAAGAAAGAAGCAGTAGAAGCGTAACCTACTTCATCACCATCGAAGGTAAACTCTATAGTAATATCATAGTTTTTCATGAGGGCTACACCTTGTTGTAAAGTCAGAACACATCTGAAAAAAGATCGATTAGGAACGAGAATATCGGACTACATGGAATAGCACACAGTGCGACAACAACAGCTTGCTTTTTGAGAAGGGGAAAAGCTATTAAAACCTCATCAACTTTCAAAAGTTCATATACGACTATAAACCCTATACTGAACCTTGTTGATGTTTAAATTTGAATCATTAACTTACTCTAAACTGTCGGAAAGCTGCTTCAACCTCACTGGTAATTCCGCGTTTTTGTCAACTGAAAATAATACAAGCAGTAATTTATGAATCCCTCTATGCCAGTACAAGGTACGCATACAAAGGAGTTCAATATTATATTTTTTCAGGTCCTATCTGCCTATGGGGAATAGCTTCCACCCAGTACTTTTGAAGAGTAAAATTCTTTTGCTCAAATGTTGAAGATGTTGGATAGAAACAAGTTGCAGAAACTGCGAAAAAAAAGCTTATAGAATGCAAAATATTTTAACTCAAGCTCCCCTCAGATTTCCGTGATAACACATTTACACCGCATTCCTACTCATACTCTCGGCATTCTTGCTCACGGTTTTCCCTACAAGGGCATGTGCAATAAGAGCACAACAATTCAGAATTATTGGTTGCCGGAAAAATGTATCGTCATCGTACGCTAAGCCCATCACAAAATACAATGAAAGCTAAAGGCGGTGCTATTGGATGCTCAAAAATAACTTCGCATTAGGGTTCCTATCATTTCACATGTTGTAATTCAATATAGATCAGCATCAATGTAAAACTTACCTGGCAAATTACGCCTGATTGTGGATATTGCTTGGATTAAATCAATTCGTCCCTCAGTATCGAAAACGAACCGTTTTTCCTGAAATAAATTAAGGTTTAGGGACTAAAAGCTTGCTGTGGTTCTTCAGATTAACAACCATAAAGAGTCATCCAACAAACCGGATATATACAAAACTAACCATAAGGTTCCGTCGCAGAGCTTGCTGGAAACCATCCCAAGACAATTTCGATGCTGTCTGACGAATCTTTTCAATTTTAATTTCGGCATCGATTTTATCCAAATCGAATCCATCCTCAAGATCTTTTGCCACGACCATGATGAAGTTAAAGAAGATATCACGACAACGGGACCAAATCCATCAAATAATACGGAGCAGAGGGGGAATAAAGGGAATGGAAGTCGATTGGTGAACTTTGTCGAACAACTGTAAAATGTCTGATCTTCTCGCGGCTGCGGGGGACGCTAGAGCGGCGGCGCGACCTTTCTCGACCGAGCACTTTCTACTGCCCTGGTTCCCGGCGGACTAGTTTCATACACATGAAAGAAATTCAGTGTGGGGACTTGATTCTTACCCTGACCTTGGTGTGAAATGAAGTGCACTGGACGCAGATTTTCACAGACAATTTTCTTTTCACGGCATAACTCTGTTTGAGTACAGAAATCCTTAACCCGCTACGTCTACTACGTAAACGCATTGAAAGGTGCCCTGAGCGATTGGTTTCGTTCTGTAGGAATGTCTTGCATTACGGTCATTTGTTCGAGCCGGGATGCATGGTCGAGTTACTGTAACAGCCTAGTGCTCCTGGGGGACATTCGTTTCACTTTTTCCATGAAGGAATGCAGTGGTCGGGTTCCTTACTTTTCATTTGTTTCTCTTATTTTTGATGAGACGTGCTTCGAACCGACATATCTCAGAGACTATTCATAGCATCATTTCCTCTGTGAAACCTTGTGAAGCTCGAAAGTTAAACCAAAAGTTGGTCATCAGCGGATTCACTGGCTTGGATTGACTCGAAGCAGCTCTGAATGAATTCGCTTCCTGGAACAGACATTTTAGACAGAGACACGGCCTCCAGACGCAAAAAGTCACACCTCCCGGATCTGTCCATTTGATCAGTCTAGGTACTGCTGTACAGGCGAGCAGCTGTCAGTAAATCATCACGACACGGTAGGTCCATTTCTACTCATTTAAGAATTAGATTCATGTGGCAGTAGTGAAAGTCGAACAACGAAAAACTCGTCTTTCTATTCGTAGTCCTATTCTAGGGCAATCATGTGAGTAGGCGTCAGAGAAGGTGGAGCTCACATAGAATGAGTGAAGAGGGTCGATGGCAATCAATACAGGGAAGATCCTTCCTCGATTCGAATGTGCACAACTGTCTACAGAAGTGGAGTGAGTAGTCAGGAGGTTCCACCTCTATAAAATTACCAGGACACCCCACCTAACACAGGAAAGTCTGTTTTATCTGAATCGTTGACCCATTCCAAACCTTTGCCTATTGTCTGGGTTTACCTGCGACAGAATTACGGGGTTTTTTCATGGCATCCCTGTTCCTACCACATTTTCCCTTCTGTGAGCAGAGTTCCTCTAAGCTCATGTGTGCTCTGTATACCTTGCCCTTGCCCGGCCCATCCCGATCTTAACCCTACCTCTTCAAGTCTACTATATCCAGGTAGTTTTTCCTGATGAATTTCCTGACAGATGGACAGACAGGAGCAATTGGTTTTTATATCTTACAGTAAGTACTGGTTATGATTCTATAGATAGTAGGTAACGACGATGACTTAGAATATCGACTGATTTGGGATCGTCACGCAGGTTTTCAAACAGAGTTGTGAATTTTCATCTACCAGGTCCACCTCAATGCAACCCTGTCTTCAATGAGGAGTTGACTACACTTCTTCTATACCACTTTTTTGTGCGCTCTAGAACGTTTTTGGAAAGAGGTACACACCTTTTTAAGAACTGTCCTCTCATTTCAGTACACGCACCACCGAACTTCGCCTAATTCACCAATGCCCAACTGTATAAGGCCTTGCTCACTCACTTCATTTGTTTTTCTGGCCTCCACGTTTTCGCTGAATCGAGTTATGAACTTATGTAGGAAGTACTGCTCACTGTGAGAACGCTCAGCCAGCAAGGAATTGCCTCCACCATTTCGGTTTTTGATCCATACCTCACCTTCGCCCAATTTTTCTCGGCGTCTCACTTGTTCTGAAACCGAATGAAGCACTGTACGCCTCAACCCCGGTGCATGCCCCGCCCTCGGTGGTTGAAGCTGCGCTCAACACACGCAAGTTTTGTTGTTCTTGCCCTATGCCCAACACATCTCAAACTTGGCCCCGCTTCTCCATGTGCCCTTTCAGGTGTATTTCGGGATAGACAGACAGACAGACAGACGCGAGCGTTTTATATTTAGTGATGATAGAAAGGATAGGATGATTGGGTCTATATTCAACGATGTAGCAGCGACATTCTTCTGTAACACAACCACATAACTTTATATACTTTATTACATACATATTTATTTACATGTAATCATTCTGATGCAAGGTAAACAATTCAATCATCCTCACAGGAAACATCTTGAGTTGCTTTTCTACGTGCAAAACACTATGCCAATGTGACCGAATAAAACAGAACTGCATGGGCGTTTTTCTTTTATGTTGATATAGCAAACATATTACAATGAACTTTGATAATGTGATAGCACTACGGCATAGCAAGCCCATATCAGATTCTAGAGTGATCGGGCCTATAACTGATGGTGTAGTAAAGGGATCGTTCCATATATACACATTCAGTTTAATTTGCTCGCCAACAGTGCTCTCACTGGCCATAATGAACTGAAACGAATGAGAAAGATAACGATTGCCACCGAAATAATGACTTAGAATTAATAGATTTTGAAGTGGCACACAGATATATTTTATATTTATTAATACCGAATATCGTTGCGTTACGGTCTGCTTCAACGTTGAGAGGAGCAGCCTAGAGAACATGATCCAGAAATTAGCGTTTAGCCAAGGACCNGGGGGAGGGGAGAGTTAGGTCACAGTCGAAGAGAAAAGCGTCGAGAGCCCCGTGTGTCATCGAATGATATCTTATATACAGTGACGACCGTTTTTATCGCCAGTTGGGAATTGAAAACATAGCCAATGTAACCATAGTGTACAAAGTAGCTTATTGTTAACATATGCCCATATCAGTATACGTCATTGTTTACATTTCATAACATCATTACGTAGCAGGAAAGCGGGACAAATCTGGATAGTTCGGTTAGAGAGCCGATGCGATGGGCGCTGCACACGGAGCGTCAAGGTAGACGTATCAGGTCAGTGAAGCGTGCTTTACAGATAGCAGTTAGTTATATAGTCGTTGTCGTGGACTGGGCCAACCTTTGGATGCGATCAGCATTGGTACTTCGAGCCCTCAAACCTACTGGCTCAACGGACGAGTGCGCCCGTACTGGGCGTACCAGCCCGCGGGGACCAATGTGTTCCTGTTTGGGAAGGCTCCAGTTAGACCCAAGCAACCTCAGTCAGGCTCACCGCGACGGAAATAACGGGGGGGGGGATGTCGCGTTATGACTGGGCGACATAACCTATCTCCCCATCGCAACCAGGGTACCCTTCCTAACCTACGCTCGGAGAGGCGTACAAAGGTAATGAGGACTGGTTTATTATGAACAAACTACGTACTACAAGACTACACTTCTGGAGATGTACATAGGCAAGGACCCAGTGAGAGAAATCTAGGCGGTGAGGGAAAGCAAGCAAGCTCTAAGCAACTATCACTAGGAGGAGATAAATAGGAAAGAACAATGAGATATAAAAGAGTAAATAAAAATATACATAGAGTATGAATGCCATATGCATAATGACGTAATAGTAAAACACGACACTGACCTGTCCCTCGATCTTCAGGCTCCTTCCAAGGCAAGCTCCTTCAGCTGTCCATTCCAGGCCCCCATTGGCCTCGGCGGTCTTCTTGCCTTCCTTCCTTCTCAGTATCCAACAGGTGACAGCTTGCGCCCTCGGAGAGGGGCAGATCGCATACTGCTCGGGCTTACACTGGAGCTCCGTTGCCCTGCGGGCAACTTCACAGTGTTACCTGGCTATACCGACCAGCTGCCAACAGCCAGCCGATTACGGTGAGGGACGAGCGCCGGCTGACATTTTTTTTGGAGGTACGCGCACACTGGCATTTGCGTCGCGTTGTGGCGGCCGAGCAAACATGAGCCGGGGAGCGTGTGCTGCGCCCGGCAGCCACCTTCTCATGCGACATGACGTAGAGTGGTTGATTTTAGCTGTACCGTTCTCGTCACTACTGAGTACCCGGTGTACATCTCCTTTTTCCTCATCAGCCCGTTCTCGAGCTTCGTTAGGGCCCACAAGCGGTATGAATCTCAAAGATAAAAGGAGGTAATTGTCGACAAGCATTATCTGCTCCCATACTGCAGCTCATTGTGGCTCCGCGATAGCTATGTCGTATTGGATAACAAGCAGCATTAATTAGGCAGTCGTTATAAACGGAAGCTTGTTTTCAAGAGGATTTGCCACTCATTCGAGAAGACTGGTCCCTGAGATGATGGTGAGTAGTTATAAGAGGCAAAAGTAATAATGTTGGAAGACCTTGGCAATTCGACGACATTCGTAACAAGTTATAGAATTTGCTTACAGTATAGTCGATATAACTTACGAGTTACTTCTATCCACTGCTAACATTCAACCATCCTTAGACAAACACAGTGAGTGCTATTTCTAAAGTGAAAAATAACGTCTATAGGATCGAATATGAAGTCGTGAAGGCATCTTCGTTTTTCTTATCGTTCAAATATTACAACTAAATTCGCCAACGCGAGGTGGTGTGGTGGCAAGTATAGGGCGGAGGTGGTGTAGCGGCAAGTGGCGGACTATATCACACGCACAGTCGGGGGTTCGAGTCCCGGATCGGTGCCCGCCTAGGGCAACGAACTCTTCCATCCCCCCGGGGTCGGCGAATTGGTACCAGACTCGTCTGGGAGTATAAAAGAACTAACTTGTTCATCGGCTGGCCACCGCAAGTCATTGTATAGGCCCCATACGCACTCATGACGCCACTACGAATCTAAATGGAAGTCGAATGCGGGGGCGCATCCCTCAGACGGGATTGATTAACGCCAAAAACCTTATCCTTCATATGCGCTATCGCTAATACACCGAACTACATTCAGAGCTTCTTTCCGATTGTACCTACCTCACTTTGCGTTGGGTTTCTATATTACTGCCATTATAACATTCGCGAAAGTCTTACGAACAGAGCGACAACTAAACAAACATACAAACAGACAGGCATTTGTGCTCTATGTAAGTTTAATGATTGTTCACAACAGAAACAAGCGAAAATTCTTTGTTCAAGGTTCATTGGTTGATCTAGTATAATTTTTATCTTATTTAAAATGTACCACAAACAGAAATACACTCGTTTAAATGATCATAGTACAAAGTTCAAGCCTATACTTATTTTTTTTCGGCGTGCGTGTCTAGAGCGGCAGGAGTGAAAGCACATGGTAGTAGTGAGGCAATCGAGGTGTTGATTACTTTATCGCTACGAGACGATCCTAGAATCACCTGAAATTTTCAACCATAATAATGATCTGCTTGTTTGGTTGTTGCTGGTTACTAACTTCTGAATGTCTCGTCTTCTTTGAAAAAGGGAATTCTTGAGAGTGTAGAACAGTTCCAGGTGAAAGGTCGCCCCTAATGTGACTGGGGAATGCTACTTTTTTGAATGAAAAGGCAGATAAAAAAATGGACGTGGAAATAGAGACAGATCAGTCTCACCGGTACAAATATAAATACAATGCCATTGCAAAGCACAAAATGCCATAGAGTCACAAGAACATTTTGTAAAAATAGTCACAAATAGTCATTTTGTAAAAAAATAAAATGCCTTAAGACCTAGTTTTTGCATCGTGAACGCGATGGCACTTTCTGATCAGTGCGTAGCTCTTTCTATCTTCCTTGTTGGTTAAATAAAGGGGATTGCATAGTGGACGATCTGCTACCACATTTTGTCCATAAAATGCTTTCTAGTGAGACACTTCGACCACTTTTTCCATTTCAATGATTTGCTGCTAAAATCTCGGCTGATGAGGCCCAACCATTTCTTTTAATGATTTCAATGACTTCCTATTCAATTGTACCACACGTGTTCAGTCCTATTTTAGTTGAATGTTTGGGCATTAAACAATATGAAGGCGAGAACCTTACGCTAGCACTCAATCCAGCTATTTGTTCTGAGTCGTAAGAGTGGAAGTGGTCGAAGTAATGCGTAACGCCTCGGGTTCATGGGAATTGTTCGAAATTGAAATCTGCTAAACTGAAAATTAGGACAGCTATGAAAACAGCCTAAGTCCTTATAGCTTCTCATTCATAAAGGGATTGGTCTCATTTTGTTGCTAGTCTGAAGGGTTTTTGTTTTCCATACATTCTTTCTTGATTTTCTCTTTCTCGTAAACTGCATGTACAACAACAATACCTTGAAGTCACCGAATTCTATAAGAAATTGTCGACACATTCCACAGGGACTTGTTGGCTCTTCCAGTTCTGTTGCTGAAATAATTAGCAATTTGCAAAATTTTTCACAACCTTTACATGAAATAATTAGCAATTTGCAAAATTTTTCACAACCTTTACATAGATGTCTAGCAACGGCTGTGAAGCCTTTTTTTGATAAAAAAATTATTTTATTGTTTTTCAGAAGAAAAAAGGATCCAATTTCTGTGACTCAAAAGGGTGTAGGTTCCCCCAATTAAACCACGCAAAAGAGGTTATACAGATATTCACGTGAGCACCTCCCTGTTCGGCCAGGGCTAAACGAGGTGAGGAAATGATGAGCCCGCATAACGAGTAGTTGTGGAAAGAAGCTGTATTCAGGGACAATTGCTATTTCCCTGGACTTGTTCCCGAACTTGAAGAAATCGTGAGGCAACGCTTATTGAGAGGTGCCTCATTCACGACTAACCACAACAATACTACACCTATTTCATTTTTTTTCCATGCATTTACAACAAAGCTTGTTTACTTGAAAAAAATAAATTAAATTGAATAAACAAATTAAATTTACCTATGGCAATCGCTTTGAATTTACGATATCCTTTTGTCAGTGCTGTGGTCATAGCATTCCGTTCCGCACATATCGTCCCACCATAGGATGCATTCTCGCAGTTGACTGAAACATAACAGAAGTAATTTTTAAAAGGTTCCTATTGAGTATATAATTGCTTTAACTAACAAAGAACTGAGCCCCAGCTGAAATGTACAGCTTTGTGCTGAGCTATTAAATTGAGTTCACTCGGTGGTTCTCAGGAGATTTCTATTTCTTGGAAGGTTTGTGCTCATTAGAAAGGAGTAATGCTGCTAGTTACTGTAGAGAAGCGATAAAGGAAGTTCTGAAAGAGAGAAAAGC
>UZAF01017815.1:23559-41112 GCA_900617895.1 Haemonchus placei
TCACACGAGTCATCCTTAACAGGATTGGCAGAATATTATTTAGATGAAGGGCAGCCATGCGAGCAAGCACGGTTTCGGAGAGGGCTTAGTACAATCGACCACATCCACACCGTTACAAGACTCATTGGAGTATCGCGGGAGTACTGCATGCCGTCATGTCTTACGTTCATCGATTTGAAGAAGGCCTTTGATACTGGTGAGACAGAAGCGATAACTGAGGCCCTGGGCAAACGATAATTGAAGCCGTAGGCAACAGGTGTTCCTGCTGAGGCCCTGGGCAAACGATAATTGAAGCCGTAGGCAACAGGTGTTCCTGCTCAATATGTGATCATGCTTCGTGAGCTCTACAATAACTTCACGACCAGGTCGCCATTCTACAAAAAAGTCATTATCAATGTGAAGAGAGGGGTTCGACAGGGCGATACTGTATCGCCTAAGCTTTTCAGTGCCGCTCTCGAGAACATCATGCATCATATGAAGTAGGAAAGCATGGGTGAAAGTCGACGGCCGCTGCTCTCATCATCTCCGCTTTGCAAGTGACATCACGCTTATAACACCGAGCATCGAGCGCGAAACATATGCTTGCCAAATTCAACAACGCTTGCGGAAAAATCGGATCTTTTCTAAACCTGACAAAGACGATGTTCATGCGGAACGGATTGGTACCTAATGCTCCCTTCACACTAAACGGAACAAATATCTCCGAATGCTCTAGCTATATCAATCTAGTTCGGGAACTCAACATGATGAAGGACCTAGCTCCGGAGCTGTGCAGAAGGAAAAGCGTCGCGTGGAGAGCATTCGGGAATATCGAGGGAGTTGTGAAGAAGACGAAGGACATCCGGCTTCGCGCTCACCTTTTGACACTGCTGTCCTTCCTGCTTTGACGCACGTTTCGGAGACTTGGACTATACGAAAGCAGGATGAGCATGCTGTCAGCGCGCTTTGGGAAGGATGATGCTCGGAATTCCCCTACACACGCAAGTGCAGAGGGCAATCCGGAATTCCAAGCTCCGTCATCGAACGAAGGTCAGAGATGCCGTTGATCACAAGAAATCGAGATTAGCTGGGCCGGACACGTAATGCGAGATAGTGATGACCGTTGAACCTGAGCGGTTACTGACTGGATCCCTCGGGACATCAAACGAACTCCAGGACGGTCGCCAACGATATGATCAGATTTCTTCACGAAAGCTCTGAACTGAAGGAATGTTGGACCTAGTGTCCCTGAAGCGATGACGATTCACTGGACCACTCTGGCTCGTGACAGGATTGAATGGAGACGTTACTGGTGCCTGCTCGAGTAAGTCGACGATCAACGGGACGACAGGTGATACAGGTGGTACGGTTCCGCTTTTCGACTCAAAAAAGGTACCTCGAGATTATCGTGAACAGTGCCTTTACCCTATCACAAAGAAAAGATCAAGGCTGTTGGTGTCCTTCTTCTTTCACGAAACAATTGCTCATAAATATGACTCACCGCCCAGAATAATAGTGTCATCGTCTGTCAGCAACGCGGCGCCTACAGGGAACTTGCTGTAGGGGCTGAAATTGAAGAATTGAAAGTATCTGATCGAAGCCTATTCACTACTATAGCTCTCCTTTCCATTGTCATTTTTAAAAAGCGACTAATAGTCTGAGGTGAGGCCACACTTGACAATTAGGCAAGAGACTCCCTATCTTCGTTCGCCAAATAGAAACTTACTCCTTAATCAAAATTTTGGGTAGCAACAATAATTTTGGGTAGCAGTAAGTGAGTCAGTAAATAGTCCTTATTCCAAGGTCTATCAAAGAAGCTGTTATAATAATAGCTTGGTAGTGAGCAAGGCTAGAAAGTTGAGTATGATGAGTTAAAGGTACAGTTTGCAACAAAAATGGTTTCTGAGATTCCCCCACACTATGGATTTGAGGCTCCCGCGTTTACCATATCTGACACGGGTCCGGAATCTTTTCTCCAGGAGCGGCGTCGCGCACGCCGCTTCCGCTGCGTATCGCAGGATTGCGATGAAAAATTGGAACGCGCAATTTGTGAGTTAGGGAGTCATTCAATTATTTGAATTGACTGGCCGCTCTCTTCACTTCTAATGCGGTCTTGATCGTCGCTAATATAGGAAGAGTCATTCTGATTAATCAAGTCAAATAAACATAAAAACGAAAAAGAAACAGAAAAAACGATCAAATTTAACAGAAGAGAAAGGCAAACGACGAAAAATAATGCGTCATATCGATTGGCGGGGGAGGCGGAGTGGGTACGGTAATTGCAGTGACATTTGCCGCATGCCGCAAGAGAGATTGCCGCAATCGGGGGAAGTTCCGTTACCCCACCGATCACAAGGGAACCCATTAAGAAGTTCAAACAATTTGTCATGTCCTATAGTGACAGTGAAGGACGTGGTAATCTCGTCCAACCTCCATTTTGTCTACTTTCGAGGAGCCATATTTTTCTCAAGATCGGCGATTTCTCTCGCTTTCTTCACTACCGATGAACTATTCCCAATCTATACTTCTGCTTTTCGAATAAAAACGGGCACCTCAAAGTTATCGTGAACTGTGCCTTTAAACAACTTTTGTTTCTTATACATTGATCAATCCCATTTTGGAATAAGCCGTGTATTCGCCCACTATTGTGCATCGTAGAGTCGTTTGAAAGCTTCCCCGAATGTGTTATCAACAGTGAGTGACATAAGCCATACATATACTGCTCACCGATCCTATCTTCATAGGCCATTCACTGACCGGCCCAGAAGAGTAGAAGGATTCGTTGCTCTTAGCGGGTATCGGTGGGATTTCAATCATAGAACTATACAGAGGACAGAGACCTCACCTGGCCGTACCCTTCTTTCATCTCTAGTTTCAAAACATAGTAAAAACCTCAAAATCTCACCAATAAGCTTTTTTCATGACTTCTCTTGCTTCTTGTAGTAGCTGCTGGTCGGAAACGCCCATTTCGCCCTGAAGCACACACGCCAATGCATTCACAGAGATTTCATACGGATCTCCTCCCCTTCAGCTCACGACTTCGAAGCAGAAAGAGGGGAATACATGATCATACACAATATAAAAAGAGTTATTAGTCAATCAACAGTTTTAGAAGAGTGTCGCAAAAGTTCAACGGAACAAACGACCCAGAAAGACTGGTTCTCCTGCCCTTCTTCCTCCCTTGTTTTTATATATTTACCTTTCAGCTTATTGTCGGGGGATTCTCCTTCTGCTTACCCAGTTCCGCGTTCCAGAACTTTTTTTGGAGAGAAAAAAAAACGGAAGAAGGGTGGCACAGATACTTCACTGGGAAGGGTAGTCACTGATGGCAGACTGAAGGAAGAGAGAGTTATACCGGCCAAACCAGAGGTGATTCTTGGGTGGGGGGTTCGAAATAAATAAAAAGCTGTTCCGAAGACAGTGAGAGCATACATCAAATCCTGTGCATTGGGGAATAAAAGTGAAGATACGCGACGGCACTTATTCTTTCCAGTCATGAACGTATACCCTGATTTACAGGAGGCTTTCTAGTTACTTTGGCTCGAAGAAAGCGGTAGACGTAGCGTTTGGGTACAGCAAGTATGAGCTCTGAAGAACTTCCGTTCCTTGGTAACGTTGGATGCTATCACGTAAAGACTAATGGATGGGGATCTAAAAACCATCCTTGATGGCATCAAGTCTGCGGGTATTCAAACGAAATTCTGCAGAAATTCAAACGAAAACGAGAGTAAAATGAAGGAACGGCGGAACGTACTGGTAGAGAATGGTCTTGAGCAGAATACAAGAATATCATATTCCCCAGCTACTGAAGGTGAAGATAAGCTTTCTTCAAGAAATATGCAGAGACAATCCGGAATGAAGCAGTAATGGAGGATCCGCCTAAACAAATCCCGTCTTCCGTCCCTCCGGGGTCGGTGAATTGGTACCAGACTCGTCTGGGAGGAAAAAAGCAATGACTTGTACATTGGCTGCATTCTCCAATTCTGAAAGGAAGTCGAGTGAGGAGGCGCTCCGTCAGACGGGATTGATTAACGCCAAAAAACTTTATCCTCCTATCCTCTATGATTTAGCTGTTGAGGGTGGTGCTGATCAGGCTGCCATTGTTATCACGGTTGGGATTTAGGAAGTTCGCGGTTATTCTCTAGAACCCGACCTCACATATATTTACAGGAAAGAATGCCAGACATGGTTAGGCTCATAATCTTCTACGGCTAGCCCGTAGGCAAGAATTGTGGGAAGCAGCTACTCTAGGATAATGAAGATGGCACGGAGGTCAGATGAAGGTAACCACGTTAGACGCAGGACAAGCTGCAAAATGGAAAATGTCAAGATAAGATGGAATGGAATGATACCAGAAGCATTAAGCGACCACGTCTATCAGGATAGTAAACTCTGCATAGGCGTAATGTCAAAACCAGCAATAAGAAGTTCGAGATGAAGAGGCTCGCATTTTGTCGGGTAGAGTCTTTAACGTCAGAAAGGGCACAGGAGTCGTCGATGGATATCGCTTTTTTCAGACATCAAATATTCAATTTCCATTCGGAATCGTAATGGCAGTGGCAACGGCTGTATATCATTTTTAGCCGATAGTGAAGAATAGCATGAAACCACTTTCCGGACTATTCTGAAAAAATGAAAGAAAAAATACTAAACAGTCGAAACGCCCATGGTGACATGCAATCCACGCTGGCACATGCCCACAGCTCCCACACCCACTGGCTCGCCGATTTCGCAGACCCAAGCCAAGGTTTCCCAGATTAGGGAGCTGCCTTAAACTTTCGGAGATCTCCCAAAAGCTGTGTAATTTTCCCTGAAACAATGGGTCTAGCTTTATAAGGCTTGAAAGTACAATGAATGGAAGACGGCATCACTAAAGGGGTCTGTCAGCTTTCAGCCCTTTGAAGATGCTGGGAAAAGGGAAATATCGAGTAAAAAGTCAGGAAAAATCACAAGAATCTATGAAAAGCAAACAATATACACGGGCGCTGTCAGAATTGATCAGAACGGGCGTGTAGCGTGAACAAAAGGCCGAGTAAATAAGCGAAAGGGTGTGCCGACATAGAAAATGCCTACCAGCGCTTGATAAGATAGCACGTAAATGGATTGATTGGGTAAAGATCAATGGAAACTTTCATTTTCTAATATTATTTGTTCTTTCTTGTTTGCCTTAGAACTACGGAGGACCGACCATTTCTTCCGACAGAATCTATAAATCCTCACTGTTTTCCCTTTTATCAGGATAACCCATACTTCGTGATTTTATGGGNAAATGCCTACCAGCGCTTGATAAGATAGCACGTAAATGGATTGATTGGGTAAAGATCAATGGAAACTTTCGTTTTCTAATATTATTTGTTCTTTTTTGTTTGTCTTAGAACTACGGAGGACCGACCATTTCTTCCGACAGAATTTATAAATCCTCACTGTTTTCCCTTTTATCAGGATAACCCATACTTCGTGATTTTATGGGTGAGTAAAAGTAGAAGGGCAAATAGGAGTTCGCTGCTTCGCTGAGCTTAACGTATACTGTGACGATTCTTCCTGTGTGGGGTCCAGGTTTCTTGGAGTTCTGCGTAGAGAAGTTGACTGCGAGCATGGAGGGAGTCAACTGCCATAGAACGATGGACCATGATGTCTCTTAACGTCAATCAACTTCATTTCGACGTCTCTTAATGTCAATCCACTTTAGTTCGACGTCTCTTAACGTCAATCAACTTTATTTGGGCCGATTTACAAGTCTTATCCACCTATATATTTTTCCCGTGACAACAAAACTTCCTTCTGGTGTGATTATACTCAAATAATAACTGCTTAGGCTTCTTGAAAGTATGGGAAAACTAAATATTTGACAGGGAGTTATTTCTTTTTATTTTTTTGTTCGTTTTCTTCGTTCGGGTGGAAATATTGTAGTGGCAAGGGGTGCACTATCTTACTGCACGGTCAGGGGTCTGAATTCCGGATCGATATCCGCCTAGGCAAACCACGCCTTCCATCTTTCCGGGGTCGGTTAATTGGTACCAGACTCGTTTGAGAGGATAAAAGCACTGACTTGTTCATCGGCTGGCCACCGCAAGTCATTGTATAGGTTATATACGCACTCATTATATCTCTACGGTTCTGGATGGAAGTCGAGTGCGAGACGTATGCCGCAAACGGAATTGATGAATACTAAAAGACCTCATCCTTAAGATTTTTTTCGTTCATTGACCACTCTGTCTGGAGTTCCGAGCTCCATCAACGGATGAAGATCAGGGAATCCGTTACTTACGGCAAGGAATCGGGGATAAGGTAGGCCAGACGCAGTATGTGATATCGTAATCCTCTTGGATCCCCTGGATCAGGGCAGTTACTCACTGAACCTTTCGGGATTTCAAGCGAACAGCGGGATTGCTGCCAGTGCTCAGACTCCAAGCTTTGCACGAAAGGAATGCAATATCGTGTACCCCTCAAGCGAGGATGATCCACTGGGCCACTCAGGCTCCGACAGGGGCGAATGGAGGCGTTACTGGTGCTTGCTGGTAGAAATCGATGATCAACGGGACGCGAGGAGATAGAGGAGACTTGACAGTCGACACGTTGGCGGTGCTCCAATAAAATCCATATTTCAAAAGGGATTCTGTGATCATTAGTTGAGCATAACAACACACTAGAGAAGCTTGCTGCTGAAGAAAAAAANAAAAAAATGATTCTCTGAAAGTCTTAACTGGAAAAAATTTGCTTCGGACAGATAATTATTCATAAATTACTCAAAATGTTCAGAAAACAATGTTCATCCATCAAAAACATTTATTTTCAATTGAATAGCGCACTACTAGTGAGCTCAAGAATAGGCGCACGACCAATTACTTTGCATTTTTTGTCATGTTTCCTTCTATTTTCCTTTGTCTGATCCACTAGAGCCTTGTTTTCCTGATTTCAGTGCCCGCTTGCTCCTTTTAGACTTCTTTTTCCTATGTCCCGACTCTGGTAATGATCAATTTCAGTACTCATCAAGTTTATTCTAGTTTAAAGTGAATAATTTAAGAGATGTTAGGTGTGGCGGTGGCGCAAGGAAAACCACTTCTTAAAGAAAAATTGGCAGCATCTGATTCCAGATTGGCAACTTTCAGAGAGGAGCGTTGAGCGTTGAGCGTTGCCGGCCGTCGATCAATATCGCGCGGGTCGGCGTTGATTAATTTCTTGACCGATCTCATATGGATTGGTTTAATCACTTTTTCGTTTTTTTCTCTTATACGGATTTCATATTTTTCTTGACTAGGAAGTATACCATCATGGAAAGCTATATGCAGCTTTGCTTGGAAAATAACAAGCCTCTAAGCAAACATCGTCAGCAGCGGGGCGAACGCTAATGGCCGCTTTCAGACCTCGACCTCCAACCGTCCGACGCGTGCGTGCTGCGACGGCGGCGCCTGACCGTTGTTGACTACACTAGATCACGTGCCGGAGCTGTCAACACTACTCTAGCGACCGCCGTCGCAGCACGCACGCGTCGGTCGGTCGGTCGGACGGACGGACGTTGAGGTCTGAAAGCAGCGAATGCGGCTTCGACACACCGTGCTCAACGCTCAGTGTTATACGCTGAAAGCGCTCAATCTCAACAAAGCACCGCTTTCACCCAGCTCGCTATGTGGCCCCTCGCGTCGAAAGATCTCCCATAGTCTAGCGGCGATAAGGATAACATGCTGTTTACTAATAGAAAAAAACTGGGTGGTTGGCGCACGTAATGTAGTGATCGGTTTTGGGTGTGGCACCTACATGATAGGTGATTTAGTTTACTGCTGTACCATACCGTAGACCACTAGTATCAAAGTTTTGCCGCGTGTGCGCGCATTCGAAGGAATCTGTAATACCAGCTGGTAATACTTTTGAATGGGTGACGGAACTTTCCCCGAATTTTCGCGGTCTGCGGCAGTGGTTCCGCGGCGACGGCCTTTCCTTCCTCTGCGAATTCGAATCTTCCCCTACACTACACGCGATTACATGCTGCGAGCGAGCACGCCGTTCAAGGAGAAGATAGCAGACCCATTTTGAATCAGCACTAGGCTTTTGGGAAGGCGCATGAAAGGAATCTGATCTTCTCATTGCATCCATTCCACTATACAAGGAAGCTACCGAATACACGATGTATAGGGACTCGAAAACTCGAATGACTCTGGGGCTACAGTCCTTAGGCGCTTGTGGCAACCTCTAGGATACGCATTCCAGGATATAATTAACATTGTGTCTACCAAAAGTCAGCTCGATAGGGAGAGGAGGGGAGCCGGATGAGTGATTCGAATTCGCGATGAATCCAGCGAATGCACAAGGGTGATAGTTGTTTCGTGGTGGGGGAGCAAGTGGAAGGGGTTCCATAAGTTGAGGTGGTAGTTTTGGGTGATCGATGGCTTCTCACCGATCGGCCAGTTTGATGTGAAGAGCCAGTAGATTGTATTATAACCCACTTGACTTCTTTTTCTCATCCTTTTTGTTCTTTGGATCTGGAGTCCTGGAAAATGCGAATTCCATCTAGGTTGACCGAACGCAATAAACAAGTGGTTTACCGGAAATTAAAACTGCTCTGCCATCATTTTGAAAATGAGTCGGTGCAATCCTACAATCCCCTTCGTGGAAACCTATTTGCTAGCTCAAGTTTGGTCATATATGTAGGTAAAGACGAATGGCTTGATCTCTACAAGGAACTTAACATGATCGTCTCACTACCGTTACTTCTGTGCCTTCTGCCAACTCCTGTTACTCTCTGACGTCCATCAACTCTCCTGGCAGGTCTTTAGTTTTGTCATTTTCTCTTCTGCCAGTTTTCCTTGTAACAGAAAATCTCTTCATCAACTCCCTCTTTTTCTCTTCCTCCCATTGAATTCTCCGTCTCGATCCGCTTCCTTCACAGACAACATCAGTAAAGCTGCTTCTGGGAATGGTATTATGATTAGCCATCGATGATTACCCATATTGGGGTAACAGAACTTCTCCCCGAATTCCCACGGCCTGCGGCAGTGGTTCCGCGGTCTCCGTATCCTTTCATTGGGATTGTAATACAGTAACCCCTTCTGTAATAGAGTAACCCTCCGCAGATGTCTTTCAAGGCTGGCATCAAGAGGAGTGAGAAGTCATAGCCGACCTGTTCTGTTTCGTTTTTTTTTNTTTTTTTTTGTTTTTATTTTGAGACTGACCGTTTGAGACCTTCACTATGGATGGTGGATCAATTGCAAGAGAGAACTGAATTAAATAGGAAAAGAACAAAAACACACTTACACTGATGATGAAGATCCTGATGAGTCCGACTTAGGCGCTTCACCCAATTCTGGGCCAACAACGGCTGGAGTGGTTGCTGGGAGATCTGCGACTTGCCTGCGTAAGTTCTCTGATACTGTCGTCGCTCCTCCTCCTTGCTGAGAAGTGCAAAAAATCTTTGAGGATTTTTTTCAAAGCAGGTAGGAAATTTGAGTAAGCCCTTTTCCAAGGCAGTGTTGACGTTACACCACTTTCATGACCTTACAACATTTCAGCAGATAAAAAAGCTGTCCAATCATTCAGAGCATGACTTCGAAGCCTCTTTCGGGAATCGGAAACCGATAAGAACTTAGTGAAAGGCTATCAAATTTGATTGAATAGAAATGTAAAGTTCCCTGGCGTTGAACCACTTCGTATTATGAGAAACGTGCCTCAAGCTCTCACTATCGTTAAGAAATTGTGTCGAAATGAGCCAAAGCATTGTAAACAGTTCATTGGATAGTATCGGTCGTACAATCCAAACTCACTGATGATGTCGAAACAGGTGCCGGTGCTTCTACGGCTTTCCTTCGCTTCTAAAAACTGTTCATGATTTTTACAGAAAACGGGAACCAATATTCATAAAGTTTTGTAAATCCTAAAATCACATTAGAGGGATATAATCACTCGGTTTCGTGTCAGGGTCGTACCGTAGGGGGAAGTGGCCAGTGATTACTTGGCGAGATATCTTCGTGGCTATCATTTGCCGAAGAGGTTAGATAGTACATTTGAAATAGTTCGTGATGGAGTGTGAGGGTCGAACCTGTGGCGATACCTACAGCTCAGTCTCAACGGAAAACGATTCGCTGCATATAGAACCCGTCCCTCCCACGTTTACGGTCCTTGCTATTACAGAAGAGACTTTCCCCGAGCTATTTCCCAGACTAAACTGTATCAAACAGATAACAAACAAATTTTAAGGTATTTTTGTTCAGCAACATTCTGCTGCTGCTTCATTCCGGTCCTGCTTTGTTCACGTCCAATGTTTACACCGGAAAAACGGTACTTCTCAAAGAAGGTACAGGAAATGAGGGTTGATTCCTAGGAGAGACTTATACGACGTTATGATAGAGGGGTGTGCAGCCAGAACCTCACACAGCTACCATTACAGACTTCATCATGAATGTAACGATTACTTGCCTGAACATAGAAGAAGACAGCTACTGCAATAAGAAGGGCTATTAAGAGTGGCAACATATTATTTAGAAGCCCGCTTGACCAACCGCAACTGCGTGAAGTGATGCGCAAATGGACTACCCTGTAGCAAAGAATCGACCGACAAAAGGAAGGTTGATAGTATCTACGAGGTCGTTTTTATCTGTTGACTCTGTTGGAGTAGGGCTTTGTCATACCACCTTAGCCAACAAGTCATTAAGTTTCCAAGGGCGGTTAACTGGTTGCAGACTGTCGGGAAGGACTCAGTTACAGACCTCTACATCAGCTGCACCCTGCAAGTCCTTGTACAGGCCTACAATGCTCTCAAAAGCCTCAAGGATTCTGAATGGAAGTCTTATGTCGTATCTCGGCAACAAACATGTTCAACTCCCAAGAACGTCATCAGTAGTTCTTTCCTCACAATCATATCCAAATCCACTTTTTTCAGTCCTCCCATTCGATTAAAGTCTGTTCAACGAAGAAATGGTACGTGCCATAATAATATAAATCGGGCCTATTATTAAAATTACACCGCCCAATTCGGATCTAACACTTAGCCGGCATGGGTGGGATCAGATATGTAAAAATGCAATTGCTAGTGCAATCGCCCTAGTGAAAGGGACAAAGAACGCATCATCTGCATTCTCTGTTTAAATGTTAATTTGTAAACAACGCGGTATTCACGACGTGTGGCACCAAAGGTAGGATGTAGACGTTGAGCTCAAGCGGCATGTCACCTCCTCTGCCCCTCCACCTCTACTTCCCCCGTATCGAGAAAAGTTTGATAAGGATGTGATTTTCGGTTGGAGCGCGCAGTGAATGGGTACAAATCGAAAGCTGACGTTCTAATGATTGTAAGAGAGGCTGGGTTTGATACTAGTGGACGCGATCTCAGCAGCACGATGTCGCGAGGCTACTATCAACGGCTTTCCGCCGTTACCCGACTGATCACTAATTCCAGCCCATTATCCAACTCCCTGCTCTTCCACGACCCGTTCCTAATGCTGAACGTCCTCCGAACTACAGCTTTGAAACTTGAGCGACATTGACATCGCCGCGGGCCCGGTCTTCATCGATCACATCTGCTCTTCCTTGCTCGCACTACGCTAAGTCTGTCCTTTTGCTTCCCTACTAAAGGATCGCTTCATCAAAGAAGAGTCAACGCATACATATAAGGGAGTAATCAATTACGAGTAAGATTTTCAAGCTTTATTCACCACATTATTAACCGAACATTATTAACCGAGTTTTCCAGACAAATAATCAATGAGTATATTAGTATTTTGTGGTGAAGAGATTTTGTTCCGAAACGGATATTTTGGTGAGTGGACACATTTAAATTATTGCACAAGTAAACAACACAAATAAATCAGGAACAAGAGAATGACTGGATCTCGTGGTATTTCGGTCCTTGGCTGAATCATTTCCTCTGCCTGGAAGGCAAACCTTATAAAATCAAGAACTGGGCTGTTAGTCTCTATTACTCAATATTCTTTTCTAATATCCCCTTGGTGAACGTGTCTCGGACAATTAGCAGATTGCATTTTAAAAAGAAAAGTGTACTCAAATCTTAATAGTGTGCGTGTATGTGGAGGTAGCGCAGCTTCTGCAAGTCCATTGAACACGTCCATTTTTGGGCGTGGTCACCGGCGCGACCGGTTGTTGAGCTTACGGGTCCACCCTGAGCTGTTTTGGACCCGACAACGCCCTTATTCTAGAGGATCAAAGGTTCTATCAGAGCTATCACAACGTCCAACCTATCTTGAGCCCCACGCCATTTAATGCTTGCTGGGTTTCGACTAAAATAAGGCTGAGATTCCCAATGTCGCTTTCTTTGGCAGGATTTTGCTTACTTATTTTTTTCTCGAGACAATTTCGGGTAAAACCGATGCACCCGCGTTAATGTAAGGATTGAGATTCTAGCCGGTCTGTTAGTCTACTCTATCTCCATATGAAGCTCAACAATTGTACACCCCTAGGGCAGTCTTTTATCAAAACGGGGGATTCACTCACAATCTGTGCTTATTCTCCCTTTAGTTGTCTTCAAAGGCAATGAAATCCTGAACAAGAACTTAATGTTGTACGGTATCTTAGAAGATAGCAATTACATATAATTGGCAAAGTAATGGAATAGTAAACTGGAGTAATGGTAACTCACAATCAAAAAAACAGCGGCAATGAGGATCATTTTCGAGGTCACAGGCAATGTTGGTGGAACTGCAAGCTGGGAATGGTCAGAGAATTTCCAAAACTGTCATGAAAATTATAAACACTAACATGTAACTCTGAATGTATCAGCGTCACTCACAGCTTCCTTTATTACACCACCGAACTGCTTCGTTATCATACCTATCTGCGACCTATCCCTTTGGGAATATACCTGAAAGGAAACTTCGTTCTATCTGATCCATGGGAGAAGTTCATAAAATTAGTCGCAGAGATTAATGTTATCGCTTAACCCTACCAATCAGAGCGAGCTTTCGCTACATTGTAGAGCCATGGAGGGTTCTATACGACGTTCTTGGGAAGCGGACAGTAGATTCAAATTCGTAAAGACTACCGCAAGCTTGCAGCATGAAGAGCGGTCTTGCGGAAAAGCACCTCCAGGATGGTCACTAGCACTTGGCCCTGGCTCTCCTCTAGATGGCCCCTGTACATATCGCGCCCCAATCACCTATAACCTACAACTTAGGAGCCCTTCGACCCGGGAAGGGTATGGCGAGAGCTTATGCCACACGGATCTAATGTCGTACACCACCCAGGTCCCCATCCAAGTCTCTTACGGAGGCTCGCCCAAAAAGATATAAAAATATAAGGGTAGGGGAAATACGTATCGCATCCCGAAGGGATCATTTCATCAAGGCCATGACAGAACATGGATGAGCCTCCGCAATTGACTCTCATTCAGAACTGTGAGGATGGCTCGAAGGTGTTTGTTGCCTGTACAGTAAACTGTAGTGGCCAATCGTTGTACAACTAGGTGTTTTTGTCCAATGACCATTTACCAACCCAGCAGGAAAGGAGGACTCGGCTGGTCTGGGCGGGTGTCGGGTCGGGATTTGATCCCGAGAATTCTTAGAAATACCTTGAACTTTTTGTTTCTGAAACACTTAGTACAACAGCCAAATCCACAGCATGATGGGCCTTTGATGTAAGCGAATCGATTTGAATCGTCCTCGACATTAAAGTTTAGTGTCGTGCCGCTTCTTGTTTTTACTCTGCCAATCTGAACTTTCCTGGTTTGAAGTTGGTTTTTCGGTAATTTAGGCTTGATTGATAAAAAGAGAAGTGGGCAACTGCTAGTTCAACTGTTGGATTTTTCGAGAAGCTAAGGGAACAGCGGTAGTACAATGGTCAGGTTTGGAAACTGGGTAACAAATAGAATGGACCAATGGAAGCGTCAAACTAAATAAAGAATCTGTTATGCTTCGTGTCATTCGAGCGAGGACGATCAACTGGACCACTCGGGCTCGCAGTAGTGACGAATGCAGCTTTTTATTACCCGCTCGAGAACATCAATGACCAATGAGATAGCGCCCTCAATTTCCGCTTCTGTTTTGAAAATTCTGGGCACCTCTATGAATTTTTTCCACCCTGTAGAATTTTTGCAAGCTCAGTGATCCGAACTTAGGGGTTTCGAATATCAAAACATCGTAAGAAAGCTTCTACCCAGCATGGCTACCAACAGCTTCGCCCCTTCGGCCATTACTGGTGAACCCAACCCTTAGAGTCTCTATTCGATGTTTATAATAGTAGTCTTTAATATCGCGAGTATATATCCTTTTTACGAGCTCCGATTTTATACAGTATACCCCAGAGTGGTACAGTTGCCAGGTATCGAGACGGGTTCTGTAAGTACTGCACCGAGTGATGTATGAGAGCTTCGGCCTCTCGTCACTAAGAACTGCATTGATGGCCGTTTCGGTTCATATGGTATAGGAAGAGCCGTGCAGATTTACCAAGTTCTCGGTCTGCAAGAACGATTTTTCGATCACATGGTGGCTATGTCCGCGTGGACCACCGGAGTCGACGCGGCCCCCATTATTTCTACGATGAAAATCGCTAAGATTGTCTTTTCAAGAAGCTCAGGCAGGGCTTCTGCAGAAGCATAATTTCAGTCTCAATAACGAATGTATTATATAAAATGTGCTCAACATTGCTATCCATGACATTCTCAATGCTGCTTTAACCCACCGGATTCCCACGGGGTGCTTCTACATCAATCCAATCTCTGATGCAAATGCAAGATGCACACAATGTACAGTCACAACAAGAGCATCTGCAGGGCCTTCTTAATCGAGCGTGCTCCTTAAAAGATCCGATTAGCAGTGGGAACATCTAATACTTAATTTAAGGTTAACAGCAACCGACGTTTTTGAGGTACCCTCGTTAGGATAAAGAGCGGGGGCATATTGATTGCAAAGAAAGCGGAAAAAACTACAGAACTAATATGTAAAGGTGTTTGGACGAGATTTCAGTTGTGGGCAGTTGAGTAGAGTTGGCTTCAGTATTTCCGTTACCAAAAAATGTTTCCTAATACTGCATCCCGGGACAGTCAGCTGATTGAATTCCCAACATGTCTTCTCTATAGTGAATTGTGGAGTCTTCTGAGGATTTTCAAGACATGGTCGTCGATGGGTGTGGCCATTGACGCTATCAATCGTTTCTCATTATTGTGAAGTATCCAGGCTTTACGACTCGACAACTACACACGAAAAGCTCCTACGCCACCAGGGTACGTCGGCACCCGCTGCCCTCGAGGAGGGAGACGAGCACGGTGCCCGCGGACGTATGTTGCGCAAGGACCGTGCGCCCCGCGACCCCGATTTCCCTCGGTCGTCCTGGAAGTGTCTAGGTGCCCGTATCCTCCTCGAGCTGCAATTGGACTCAGCAGCCCTGCGGCAGCTAGCAGCTCGCTTCCCATCCGACATCCTTCTCGCACTTTGGAACCTCTCCTCCTTCTGTGTAGTCATAGCAGTGCGTTATCCTTAGTGCCTGCGATCCTTCCTGTGGACGAGGTCGATGGACGACGCTGCGAAGATGACTCAGCGCGAAGAGAAGAACAGACCGAGCGATATTGCATCACGGTGGAGAATGCTGAGGTGTTGCGTGCTTACTTCGTGCGGCGCTCAATGCACGTGGCAATCGATGCGAACGGCGTGCGGCGTGTTTGCTGGAAACTGTAGTGCGTGTCGAATAATGCGTGCGCGGTGTAGTGACAGCCCTGGTGTTAAGAATTCGTGGGCTTCACGACAATCTCCATGAGGTCGTGGGCTTCACGACAATCTCCAACAGCGTGATTTCGTCCTGTCAGTTATCCCAAAGGTAAAGTGTCGAAAGTACAGGAAGCAAAAGTCCCATCAACTTACTCTTCCACTGTGATCAGTGATGCTCATTTGGAATCCGCGATTTTTCCCCCAACATTTTCGGCAACAACAGCTTGACTTTTCAGAGGCGCGATACAACTAAAATGACATTTTAGTGGGAAGTACGGATCAACGTGTTAGCAGAACCTCCTTTAACCGTCAACAGGATTATAAGCCTTTGAAGGAAGTCGAACACATGACTCACCCTCGGTATGGTAAGGGCTGACAAACGTTCAGGCTTACAACTTTCAAAGCTTCATGCTTTACTCAGATGGGCGGAGTACTGGTAAGTTGCCCACTTCACACACGCATGGCTACAGGTACGATCCCGGATCGATATCCGCCCAGGCCAGCATATCCTCCATCCCTCCGAGGTCGCTTAATTGGTACCAGACTCGTCGCAAATTATTGTATAGGCCACATACGCATTCAACACGCTTTTTCGATTCAAAGTGGGAGTCGGTGTGTGAGCGCATGCCTCAGACGGAATTGATTAATGACCTAAGACTTTATTCTTCTATCCTTCATTTCTTTTCCAATTCAACAAAATTGACGAGATGGCGGAAGAGGGTTTCTTGAACAGAAAAGATCCCAAAATCAGGGACCCCACAGTACACTGTCGATTTTCCCCACAAATAGGAAAAAGGGACCTTGTAAGCGCAGAAAATCTCAGCCACATCACTTACCGACGTTCCTGTCAGCGACCTGATGTCATAGTGATTCTTTGTCTCAAAACCGGTTAGTATTTCGAATAGTTCGAGTTTCTGAAGATGTCTACAACAATCTTCATGCAATAATAATATTTATGCATAATTATTGCGGATTTTTTCGCGACTTCTTTTCTCTCGACACAATTTGAATATTGAATTCGGACTTCGAAAGGAATAATCTTCTGACTTCCCTTAACAGAAATATAAGGTTGGAAGATTAGTCCTGCAACACTAAACATGTTCCTCCAGGGAGAAACCAAATCCCTTTCCAAATGTTTTCGCGCCCGATTGCTGTAGAACGTTCCTGTAGGATTTCAAAAATAAACTAAAAGAGCTCGTGAAAAGGTTCCTCATGAACTACGCCTGTCTGACCAGACGAACAGTATGCACGTGGTTGAATCTCATCTACTTCGTTCCAATCGAAAGCACTTACAAGACATAGTGACCGGAGATGAGAGCGGGGTGCTTTACCCAAACCAAATACATATGTGAGCGCCACTGGGTCGCGCGAGGAGAAAAGCCACCTACGGAGCAGATCTTTATGAGAAGAAGGTTTTGTTGTGTTGCTGGTGGCTGCTGTGGAATGATCTACTGGGGTATGCTAAACAGTGGCACTACAGTAATGGCCACAGCCTACGCTAACCAGCTGCAAAAATGCGAGAATTTAAGGCAAACGAAACGCGTCAAAAAATTATGGAACTCGAATTGGAAGTATTGTTACATCCGGCTTACGTACCAGACCTAGCACCTTCTGGTCATCGCCTTTTCAGAGCGCTGAAGCACCGTCGAAGGAACAAAAAATTTGATGATCGTCGTCAACACGACAACGAAACCGACCACTTTTTTTTCGTCGCGGCCATCGAAAATCTGGAAGAGGGGGATCGAGAAGATACCCGAAAGATGGGCACGTGTCCTAGATAATGATGGTGATAAGGAGTAGACTGAAGGTTTCGTTTGATTTTTTTTTGATTGGTTCTTGACCCTGCGCTCGTCACGGACGGTCGCGTTCAATCAATGCTCTGCTCATCTGCCCAAAATCCTCCACCTGCTAAGACTGTATTCTCTTCAATTGGTTC
>UZAF01017816.1:0-16285 GCA_900617895.1 Haemonchus placei
ACGCATCAGAACTGCCCAGCAACGATCATTCTTGCCGGTTTTTGGCATTTGAGACAAGTTTCCATGCTTTACAGAGCAATTTCTGGGCTGTTCTTCGCAGCAAATACGCCATATATCACCTCTCCCGATGCAAAATTTCCGTTCCTGTCCCAGGAGGTAATCTACAAAGCTAGCCTCTTTTCTCGTTGTGCCATCAAAACGCTTATGATGCCTCCTTGGGAATGGATCATGGAAAAGAATCAAAAACTACCAAACCGAATATTGAGCCACATATCAAGGCTGCAGAGCCTGTATCAGCTCGGAGAGGGAGCTCAAGGAGGGACGAGGATTAGGCCTTGCTGCACAAAGTGCCCTTTGAGTGCCGCACAACCGCTCCTTTAGTTGAATTTCAGGAAAAAAAAAACCTCTAATCTCCCGACTTTTTACAGCGTAAAGTCTTCCCACGCAGACTTAAAATGTTTTTCTCTTCGATTTCGTGTAGCTGTACGAGATTCCCTAAAGTTCCCAGCCCTCACAAGGCCTTCACTTAGACATCCAGACAGTCGCCGATTTACATTTCCGATTCTGAATGCAAAAAGAAAAATGTTGAGCAGAATAAATAATTTCCGACTGAATCATGCCATCTCCGAGAGATTTCCGCAGTAAATAAACATCATCTGCTGCATATGCCAGTCTGACTAACTGCAAGATTAAGCGAATACGACGGTTTTTTGCAAATAGTCAGATTAGTATTAATCCTAAGTAGGAGATTATTTGAGCGCCGTTTAGTAAGATGTAACATTCCAGTGTTACATCACAGGAAAGAGGGAAAGTCGTTCGTCATGTTATTTTGCAGACGGGAGTCGAGTCACAGAAAATCTAGCGATTAAGGCTCTATGCTTGATATCAGGCGGTGTTTGTGAGATCATACACTCCAACTTCCTACCGGAAGGGTCCAAGCATGAAGAGGACAGCTGCGAAATGGCGTCGTTACCCACAAACCATCGTCCGTGAATAGAATTCCTTCCCCTTTGGTTATCCTTAAATGCATGAGAAACGCATCCAAAAATAGCAGCAATACTTGGTGATAATCCAGTGCACTGCACAATCTCCAAAGGATCGACTGGTGACCATTTGTTTTGCTTTCCTCAAGGAAATTCAGATTTTTTTCGCTCCAGGTGTAGAGTTTTCAAAATGAAAGAGCGAGGGGAAGTGATACGGTGATTTACCGTATCGATCGATATGAACCACTCGATACAGATCAATATTGCTCTGATTACTCCTTGTTTACACTGTCTACTGTCTCTTACTGCATCTGGTCTCTTGACGTTACTCTGATTACTGCCCAACGGAGCTATGCCAGTCGCTGCACGTGCATTTCAGATTTTTGCACAAAAAGGAGGACAACCCTTTGTAATATGTACGACCGCTTAATTAAAAATTTAATCCAAATTTAATCTAACACAAAACCCGAATGTATGTCCTAGTCTCCCATAGGAACTAAGTAAGTACAAATCTTGTTGAGAGGAAGAAAACACTTCGGTACCTATAAAGGGCTAATGACCCTTTAAGCCATTACGTAGTGCATATACCCATTCTTCCTTGAAAACGAAGTCGAGTTCATTTGTCATAGGAGGAAAGGCTGGAAAACGTTTGGCAGTTCATCGCTCTCACTCATGATGGTCAAGAAGAGAAGGATTTTTGGAGTCAAAGTGGGATCGCTAACACAAGCATAATCTGATCACCTCCCGATGCCTTCGGATTCGAACCCAACCAAATCCTCAATCATTTGAGGTTGCCCAATCACTGATAAGTCGCCTGGATAGGCAAGAGTATGGCCATGGGCGCTGGTTCCCAAAGGTCATCATATTGGGAACATATGCGCCTAAAACTGAAAATGGGCCGAAGTGAATGAGAACGACTATGATCAACTTGAACTAACAGAGCCATTGAGCCCTGCTATGGTTTACACTTGGATTGGAAAGCTTTTCGCCGCCCAAGTGCGCCCAGTAAAGGCGCCTGGTCCTCTCCCACTAAAAAGACTCTCAGAGGTACTGTAGCGTAATGCTACTGGGTGGCACGTGACTTTGCAGAAGGGGAATATTTCAAAGAATATGCAAGATGAACGGAAAGAACACTTCGACTAACCAGAACGACTAATGAAATTCTGCAGGAACCTAATTTAGACATATTCTGGCGAACGAGAAGAGCATTGGAGAAGGAAATTAGTCCCCTAAAACGGTCAGAAAAATCTTTTTTTTTTTCGAATATCTAGTGCATTCGATTCAAAAATAAAGAGCTGAATGGGAAAGTCTTCTATAGGAACCCAGTGGTCAGGTTCTCGAGCATCTAAAACTTTTCTCAGAACAGACGGAATGAGTTTTCGGCCCAATCGGGAAAGCCTAATGGGCTCGTGAAAAGACAGATCCGAGTTGATTGGCAGACGTGGAGAAATTGATGATATTGACAACGCAAAACGCCATAACCATTCAACTCCAATGGATACCAACTTAAAGACTGGAATTCATGTCATGGCATTTCAAAGCGTAGGGACCCTACACAACACCCTGTAAAGGTCAGTCCATGTGATTTCGCCTTCTGGGACGGATTTGATCTGAATTCATGAATCACAGGGAGATGGAAGGGTTGGTCAGCTCGGGCGATCCAGGCCTTGATCGCCGGATCGTATGGTATAGGAGGGTTTCCCTTGGGGTGCAATACGTCCACCCACGTTTAGAATGTGCACAGGCAATTAGACATTCATGTATAGAATATGAATATCTGCCCGTACTGTGTACTTGGAATGTCCAAGCTGATGTGTGAGAGCGAAAATATGAGAATTCCATTATTATTGTTATCATAAGCCTATATACTATCACTAGAAAAGCATGGACAGGTGTAAAAAATTCATAATAGCAATTAAATATAAATGAGTATTTTGAGTACCACGAACAAGACTTGGACTCGATATGGTTGGGGAAGGGAAGAAGGACTATGTATATGTCAAGAAAACCCTTCCATGTCAATAATATTCAGATGAAAATTGAAAGCATGGAGTTTCTCAGAATCGAACAGGCCTTTGCTTACTCTTCTGAAGTAGTCAAAGCGATAGCGATGATTGTGGTAATGCACTCCTCATAACAAAGTACTGCTATAGACTCAGAAGAGAATGAAAGCTGCTAAGATTGAATTCAATTCGGTCGTCAAGCACATAAAGTCGTCTCAATCAAGAGCCAACGAGCCGTAACGGTTGATTTCCTTCACTTGGAAAGCACAACGACAGCATATTCGTATGCAGCACCGCCCAAAGCTATCGGGCATTGTTGAGATGCCATTAAGTTGCGTTCGGGAAGTATCTGGCGCAAAATCTCACCCATAGCGCCCAGATTGCTCTGGAATGTTCTGAATGAAGTTCCCAAGGATTCCTATATAAGGACAGTACCCATATGTATGCGCATAGTATATCCGGCTATTTCTTACTTGTGTATTCTGAAACTGCCGAATTGCCTGCACATAGACGACATGTACTTCTGAACGAGATCACATCCGACCACTCAGCTGACGAAGCCCACCTGACGATCATACCTTGTGCCAAGTAATTGGCTATTGAATCCTTTTCAGCAGTCCTCTGAAGGCCCCCTGCGGCGTTCCAGGGAGGGGAACAAGAGGGTCGAGGTGGATGAAGCTCCTTGTGGTCGGCCCACCGCGATATCTCCAGTTATGGGTATAGGAGTATTTCTTTAATAGCAATTCTATCGAAAATTCTGGATCATTCCCGAGAAATCTGCTCTACTGTGAAATTTGGTCCAATCCATTTATACACAAGGTTTGGATAAACATTTCCCATGTGAATGGGTTGAATGCAGAAGTCTACTCAGAAGTAAGGGATTCTATCCTCTTGAAGATAATCATTCGACAATACTAGAACAAATACAATACTACTATACTGGAATAGCCTGAGGGCGATAAAGTGATACGCGGAGTTTCACTGATGACACGGATTGACTGGATTACCCCGAAAAGGGGAAGCCTTGGATGATCTGAGCGGAAATTCAGCAAAAGTAGTTCCCTGGGTCATTTTTGTATGGATGGAAACCATCTTTTCAATGGCTCATTGCACATTAGCAAAAAAGAACAGGCTTATGGGATATGCGATGAAATGTTGTTATATTTTGTAGAAAATAAGGAAGCATTGTGTACTTTCAGGTCAAAATGCAAATTCGCCGCATGGGGCGATTAGCAAAACTCCGTCACAGACATCAATTGTGACTTTTTTGCACCTTCGCTCAATGCTACCCATTCACAGAGCAACATAAGTACTTAGAAACTTATGGCAGCCCAGCTGATTGCATAGGGAGGTAGGGGTACCTAATAGGATTAAAATCGATACATATGTAAGAAATAGGTATCGATTCCAGTCAAATAGCGTCCCAGGCTGCCTAGTATAGGCCTAGCAACGTGGGCTCTCACTTGTGGCAGTTGCCTAACTTCCATCTCTTGTCCTGGTGGAATGGAACTCTCATTCGTTCCCATGATTGCGACAATGTTGTTGAAGTAGGAAAATCTTATTTCGTCAGGAAATTCTCAGTCCGAAATGCAAAAACTTGATTAGGGTCGATTCCGACAACGTCAGAGGTATAAAAACTCTCGGATAAGCTCAAATCACACGGCCACTGAATTTGGGCAAGGGTAAGCCTGCGAGAAGGAGATTTCAATAACGCTCGAACAAATGTGAAGTGAGCAGGTCGGACATAGGGGGACTCGTGAAGAGGGGAGGGTGTAGAGGTTGACGGCAATCCTCCAAACACAAATACTTGTAAACGATGACAGCTGGAAAACAACTGCGGAATTCATTAGAAAAATTGGGCGCAGTTAGTAAGTTGTTGTCAATCAACTAGTTTGGATAAACACAGTAATCCACCGGAACTTACCCAAATCCTTAAACCTCTCCTGGCTCCGTTCCCTGTTCGTTAGCTACTGAATCTGAGTAGGCACAATTTTGTTAGGAAGAAATTGAAAAGAAAAAACTTTGCTCTATCTGGAGTACCCACAGAATGAGATCCTTTTTTGGGGGTCCAAGTTGTCCCCAACATACACCGATACTAGAAATGTCTGCAAACCACGTGGGCACCTTGAGGAAAGTGGAAAAGTTCAGGAATATCTGCAAAAGAGAAGAAAAAGATGGGTTTCTGAAAGACATAAGAATTGATAGCTCATTTCGTTGGGGTGCACTTATCCCTCTCCTGCCCATTACGCCGAAATTAGGAATGGATCGACTCCGGGGAGAGGAATTAGCCCAGGGGAAGTGAATTTCATTTGAGAACAGCAGTTAATATGTGGCTTGGTTCGAACGAGTGGAATGTTCTTACAACATCGCTATGAATAACAACATATTTGAACCAGAAATTTCCCCACCCACAATGTTCGGGTAACCAAACAGCATAGGCAAAAACCGCTCGAAGCATTCAATGTGTTCTAATTATGCTCCAGATTACTGCTTACATTATGACGTTACTACATTAGTTCTTCTGCCTTGACTGCGGGTAGAGACGACAGTCATTCATGCAATGATAGTAACGTCACACAGCACCTACGCTCTTCACCTTTCTATAATATACCCATATTTAGCTAGAAAAATCGGTTCCTGGAATGTCTATGAAATCATCGGGGAAAGGCAATTTCTACTGTGCGACAACTTTGAACATCACGACAAGCAGAGTTCTAACTGTCTGTTATGATCATCTGCCTCACTACATAGGACCGCTGGAGAGGCACCGGTTCCGAATTGTACCAGACTTCGGATTTATGAATGGAACAAAGTTCCTTCATAGATCATTCCCTTGGTTGGGAGCGCTAGTGGGATTTCTCGCGAAAAAGAACATCAGAAGCATCTTGCCCCAAATTTATCGAGATATAGCCATCTATCCGGTCTTGAATCCTCTCTTTCTTAGAGAACTAAACCTCCCAAAAGAGCTGTCGGACCACAAAGTCCAGGGTTCGAGCCCTTCTGATACTACTTTTTCAAAGCTAAAGCAGATTTCATCCGTTCTCAGGGGATCGATTTCGTGAGGAATCCTACTGGCGCTCCCAACCAAGGGAATGATCTATGGAGGAACTTTGTTCCAATCATAATTTCTGGAGTCTGGTACAATTCCTATCTCATACTCTAAAGCCTGAGCCAAACACACTATCGGCTGGCCACGGAATGGGACCATTTCGATGCAGCCCGGTGAAGTGGTCAGTTTGGCGGATCTGGAGGATTAGCTTCTATGTTGATGCATCCATCTTCAGCGGAAATTATAGGTCTTTCATGGGATGGTATCGAAAAACCTCCTTCCCCATCAGAAAGTTTTTCGTTTTTGCTAAAGAAAGGGTACTTATTCCCGAGACCATCGATAGTTAAAGCGATTGGCGATAGCTATGTTGGAGACCAATCAATCACTTGATCCTGGAAAACCAGGATTGGCCAGTAATAAAAATTTTTTTACAACCCTGGGACGTATTACCAATACCCCACCAAATATGTATTAGCTCAAGACGCACTGTCCTTCAGGTGACGTCTATGAGTTCGAGCACACTTCAAACCGATCAATTCCTTTAATTTTCAAAGTCAACTACCATATTTACTGCGTAAACAGGGTACAGATCTTGAACTAGAAAGCTTCAGGCAAAGACATTGTGCAGATCAGTTACCAGTACAGTCATGAGGAGGTGATGAGAATGCCTTGGAGAAGGAAAAAGCCAGAAGGAGTTCGTCTGTTGCGATTAAATGTGAGAACGATCATCGGCACATCACTCCCTTTTCTCCTTTTTTTGCTTTCCTGCCTCCCTTTTTCTTATACTTTTGTATAGTTCACGATGTAGACGACAAACTTGCCATTCTATCCGAGAACGCCTATCGAACACCCTTACCACTCGAAAAATCGGCAAAAAAAGAAGGGAGGGATCGGGAAAGGGAAAAAAACCTAATTCTTGTCCTTTTGTCCCTTTACTACGGTACTTCCTGAAAAAAAGCTAAAGAATGGAATTCAACAGGAGGAGATGGTTCCGATCAAGAGAAGACGTAGACCATAATTTCTCGCAGGACTAGCATTCGTTAAGCACGCTATATCTCGTGTTAAGCTGCACCTCCTGAGAGAGGGCAACTTTTTTTTCAAAATGATCGGCATTGAAGCCGCTCAATCGTTCTTCAACTACTGCCTAGCGAGGATTTGTTAATTTGGCTTGTGGAAGATAGGAAGCTTACAAATTCATGGAATTCCAATAACCGTAGTCACTCAGTGCAATCCCCTAACAATGATTGCTGGCGTGAAAAAAATAATTCCGAATGTTGAATTGGATAATTACTAATTTGGAGGAATTCCAACGAAGTTATACTCTCTGAAACCTTTCGAGACCGAAGTCAGAAACTCGAACTTTCTCCGCCCATCGTGGTTGAGCCCCGCCCACTGCCGGGAAATATACCGCAAAGGTAATCGACGAATTCAGGACCACATTACACTTGTGGGCTTGATTTAGTGAAACTCTAAACAGCACTTTCGAGTGGACGAACTGGGCTTAGGATTGTTATTCACTTTAATGATAGCCATTAGTCTGGTAAGCTTGGGAACCCGATTCGCTCCATTTTGATGACTATTTGTCAAGCGATTCGAACTCCCACGGCACCAATATTCAACATTGAGTCGGACGCGAGACGAACTAATGGTCCGAGGGTTTTCAAAAGACATAAAATGAAAAGATGAAGCGTAGGGACTTGAGTAGCTCTCAGAAATCTCCTCTGAAGGGATGTGGAGTCGAAATCGAGTTCGATGAGGAGTTTTAATGAGCATTTTCACTAATGAGGTTGTTTCCGAAAAGGGATTGAGTTTCGAAAAACGGTCTTTCACCCTTTAAGAAGGAATGTTGCTCGACCAAAGGTGAATCGAGATACTGTAACTTTCTTTCAAAGTCCCGACTCACTGTCAAACCACGGATTAGCATTGAAAAGAAACTTTGACTTCCGAGAAAGCAATATGGGACTTTATGACGGCAAAAAACCATCTAGAACTGGCGCAATAAAAGCTCAAGATCCGGTTGAAATGGCCCCCTTGGCAGCAATAAAATGGATAAACTTTGAGTCTCTATATTGCACCATTTCCAACTGAATGGTTGGTTTTTCATCGTGAAAACCCCCAACAAATTGCCTCTCCGATTGTCAAAGTTTCTTCTCAAAACTGCAGGAACCATCCGATCAAAAATTGTGTCTTGAAAGCTGCAGGAAGGTAACCCTGAGATGTGATGCATTCTTTACCTACTGGCTGGTTATTAGATGTGTCCTACCCAATGGGTATAGGTGCTNAGCAGCGACACACGTGACAGCAAACTCTGAATGGTATAGAGCGATTGCAGACTTATCCTTATACGGGACCAGCAATTTAGTACCTGTTTATAGTAGGCGTGGTTTGTGATTTCAATCAATATCGATTGGGATCACCGCTTCTAACAAAGTAAAAACGACCATGGCGGTTCAAATATATCAATAAATCAAATGAACTAATAGTTGATCAAAACCAAACAAACTATAATAATAACAAATCGATTTGTTGTCACGCCAGGTCAGTGTTTGGTAGCCCAAATTTGTTTACCCTCCATTGTGAGGTAGGGAAGAAACCATGGGTCTGAGCAATTCCCACTCTCCTATGCTAGTTTTCAGTAGGTTCAGGTTCAGGTGAGCAGGTGAACGCCCTGGTTCAAAAACGAGCCTAACGAGCCATGAGTAAGTAGGACAAGACGTCCGGATTCTGTGAGTAAAAGCAGCGACTCTCGCCAATATGTCACTTTTGCTCTGAAGCGAGGCGTCAAACGAAAGAAATTAAACATCCATGCAGTTCCTATTCAGAAATTAAGGCTGGATGAATAATCTCGATGGGTTCACCTATGGATTTGAGCAAACCCGTTTGGAATCAGACTGGTTCTTCCAGCAAAACTGATCGCTGGTTTTCGTGACTGACAGCAAGTCGACCTTTTCCGGTATGTCGTCGTTGCTAGCGTAATATTGACGAAGTGCTTGTCATCTATGGTGGCAATTGGCCAACTGCAATTGCAGGATCTCAAGCTTGTCAAGTGAAGCACGACAATCACGAACTATCGCCATGAATATCCTCAACCAAGAAAAATCCCAGTGGTATAAGCAGCTATCTGGTTCAAGTGTGCGGTTTCTGAGGGGAATTACAAGTAATGGACGAGGGTGACCGCTTTGTGGGGCTATTTAAACCAGATTAGCATACTGTAGGTAGCCTTTAATGGATATAGGCGAAAACTAAAAGTAGAAAGTAAACCCTAGAGGAATCCCTTTTTCCCATGTTACCTATGAGCTTAGCCTAGTGGTCCAGAGTTCTCCATACCCTCAGTAGCTTTCATTCTCAGTATAGAACTAATCCGTTTACAGTATTAGCTTCTTGGTTGAGTACACAATTAGGTACGCGTAGTGTGAACGGACATCATCGCACGTGTTTACTCGGACAATTTAATAAAAAGTCTTGTGCCGTTCTTTGTTGGCTTCTCAATAGAGATTTTCTTAGTAGACCGTTTTTTAATATATTGAGAAGGCCACCTTTGGTCAGCGAGTTTTCTGGTATTTCTGGGATTCCTTCGTTCATCCCTACAAACGAAAGCTCTTCTCCCGAACGAATACGGACGTACAAACAGTGGAAATCTCAGGACCCCCAAGAACGTCCTTAACTTTCTCAACACTAGATGGTCTACTAAGCAAATCTCTAGTGGGAAGTCAAAGCTAAAGTGCTACATTCCCCTTTGTCATCAATTATTTCTAGTCAGAAGGTAACCAGTGAATTATGAAAATGTTACAAAGAGTTACCGTATCAGAAAAGATTAGGCTACTGAAGCAACGCCCTGATTCAGGGAAGCCTACGGTATGTGAAACGACAATGTGAGAGTCATAATTGTTCTGTTTCATTTCAAATGAATAATCTAAATCTGAAACACTCTTAATCACAAATATGAGAAGCCACAGCAACTAATACGGTATTCCCTTAGCCATTACCGTATCGTATCAATGCTTGTGTTGGTACGGTAGTAATTAGTGCGATGAAGTCGACGGTTCAAATAGAGTATCATAGGAAGCCTGAGGAGCTCGAAATCCTATTTTCTTCCCTAAAAGCACCGCTCCGGTGCAGTATTACATTCAATCAGAAACAAATCAAGTAAAGAGAGCATTCCCTATTGGGAGCGCCTATGAAGTTGGAAATCTGTGAGAAACTAGTAAAGGAGAACTCTGAACACTAACCACCCGTTCAAGTGTTTGCATAGGGCGTATGTGTGAGATCAAGTTGGATTGGCTGTTCATTGATGATAGGCCCCACTCCAAAGTGACTATAAGCAGCTTTCATTCATATCTGATAAGTTGCCAGCATCAAATCAGAGCCCTGGGGTATTCCGTACTGCTGACATCTGCAGCCAAGCTTCACAAAGACTCTGTGCAGATCAGGGTGGTTTTTCGCTCATGTCGAACCGCTTCTAACTCCCTTCTGGTTCCATTCCTGTAGAAATGTTGTTATTACCCACGGATGTCCTTCTGGGAACTATTGACCACAAGCAAGTGGTAAACGTAAACAAAAATGTCATAAGACTCGAATGAAAAGCACGTCATTTTATAACTGAGAAGAAAAGTGGATTTAACCAAGTGCCTATGCACCCACTACAGCGATTCTTCTCTTTCCCATGACCATCTCCCATCCTGGTTGAAAACATCTTCGATCTTTAGGGCAACGAACTAAAGGAAGTCAAAACAACAACAATAGAATCAGATAAAAGTCTAAGACACCCCTGACTGAAACGGCTCTGGATAGCTTATTTTATGGACTCTCAGGTGATCTCATATGTAAAGCAGGTGCTTCTTGTACTAATTGAAGACTTTCTCGATATTTTCCACCCTGGTCGAGAAATCTGTGGTCTTTAGGGCAACAAAGTGAAGAAAACCATAACAACAGCAATAAAATCAGATAAAAGTCTAAGAAACCCTCGACTGAAATGGCTTCAGATGGCTTACTTGCTGGACTCTCGGTTTATCCCAAAGGTAGGCAGGTACTTCGTGTACTTGACGTTCTGAGTATAAATTGGAAAAAGCTACTTATATTCAGTCAGAACTTTGTTTTCTATTGCCAACTGTCTTCATGCATGTCATTTTCCTAATTTTCATGCCTTGGAGCATTTGTTTGCTGCTCAGCAAACACGAACAAAGCGAATGGAGATGATAGTTAAAGGCTCAAAATCGAAGGAAGCGCCCTCTCCTCATAAAAAGTAACTGGAAAGGGAAAAGGAGTTTCGGGAACGGGATAAGGGTGCGGGATGACTGTCCAAGGGAGAGAGTCTTTTACGAAAATTGCTGGTATAAAAGTCAAACCATCAGTTTGATTCAAAGGGCACTTCTCTCGGGCATATCGACCTGAAAGTTGCAATTACTAAACTCCCACTTAGCTCATCTAACTTATAATCATCTGGGACATTGGAACATGCACGAGCTGCAAGAACTACATGAACCAACGGGAAATTCCTGGGAATCCGGGAAATAACTACCTGATTTGTTGAAATGAAAAGGAATTAATTGCAAATCCTTGATTATAGTTTCAATAGAGACATAATGAATGCCATTCTCATAAATCCAACGAATGTTCACAATCAGTTCACTAAAGCTATGGAGGACTAATTGCATTTCAGCCTTGAGAAATCAACCGAATAAATGAATTAGCCCTTATATGGACAATGAACCTGAAGAAGCACAGCGCAACGTGAGCAATGGAACACAAGTACTGACTGATAAACCGAGAAGGAAAATGTCAGCACCTCGAAGAACTAGGCCTAAGGCGGCGGCTAGGGGCGGTGGATACGGTAATTGGGGAAATCATGTAAATATCTATTTCCTGGGACCAACTGGAAAGCCTCGCGGGCAGTGAGAAGAGTATTAGAGGTCCAATAACTAGACACTAATTCAATCGCCGTCTGATTCCCTGAGTGAAAGAGAAGGGGCAAGTATAAGACATCAAGAATCAAACCCGAATGGCTGAACACTTTCTTGTATTAGCTACACGGGTAGAAAAGTAATTAGAGAGGACCACTCGTTTTTTTCTTTTTTATGCTTTTCCAATGCGACAGTATCCAATAGACCAATACGACTTATTTCCAACTTTTCGCATATGATCAGTAGTTCAATCACTCCGGTCCTCCTCCACTATTCAGGGCCGATCCAAAAACTCCATCCCATCCAAACATCTAGACTACGAATCTCTTCCCTGTCCCACAGAGCCGAAGTTTTCTCCTTCTCTGCACTCTAGCCCAGTAACGTCAGTGACGCAAAGCACAATTTAGCGTTCCTCTAGATTTTCACCATCATTCCCAAGGTTGTGATTTAATAGTAAGGGGTAATGCCAAGTGGCTGGCCGGCCGTGAATAGAACCCGAGCATGTGCTCGTTCAGGCCACTCAGAGCTCCCAACTCTCCGGGGTTGGTCATAGCTCTGAACGAGTCTGAGAGGATGCTGCACAGACTTGTACATCGGCTGGCCACTGGTACTTTGAACTTCAGTTATGACATGTGGCAATTTGGCTCTTTGAGAGTTACTGTAAATTTCAGAACTAGGAATTTTCATTAAATATAGTAAAATAACAGGTGTGATGGAATGAGAAGCTTCATGCTTATTAGTGAAAGTGAAAACATCTCTTCGTTAAGCAAAGAATGGAATTCTAGAAATCAAAGAGGGAATAAAGTGAATAACAGACGTCATTAAATGGGAAAACTAGTCGAGACTTTGAATACTCTTGGAAAGAAATCCGTGAAATCGCTGCTTTATCGTATGATAATCGAAGAAAGCAGATTTGTCCAGAGGGGTTCGCAACGTATCTGCCAATAAAAATAGATAGAAATGATTCAGTCCTGATCCTTACTGAGGCGATTAACCGTAGATCACACAACTTCACCAAAATTCGGCTTGGACAAGAGGTTCTCTTGAGAAGGCAGTGTCTGTATTGAGTTTAACCGTAGGAGAATTGACCCCTACTCGAAACCTTGATTATAAATAGCATTCTACCCATTTTCGTTCCCAATTCCCTTCTTGGAGCGGTAGAGTAGTAGTTATGATCGGGTATCAAAGGTGAAGCTCAAAATCTAGACTGATTTTGGGACTATGTGGACCATTGGTTCAGAGAGAGGGCATGAGCACCACAGAGAAAGCTGAGAAAGCTGTTCAAACTCACAACGGGCCCTTCAGTACTTGAACTAAGGCAAAGGTCTTTTCTGTAGAAGTACTGATCCCTTGGCTATGCGACACCAGTGGAGTTAAACGTGACATAGGATCAGTAACGATCAGAAGAAAGCTCATCAAGAAATATCAGGAACTACTCGTAGGCATCTTGAGCCCGCCTCCACGTCTAGCCAAACAATCATTCTCTTATTTCCCATTTCCTCTATATGGCTTTTGGTTTTTGAGTCAAGGTACTAATTCGTAGAAACTGAAATCTGAAGCATGATGGGACAAAAAGTATCTGGGGAAATGGAATGCTTTCATTACCTTCAACCAACCGAACCAACAAATGCAATGCTTTCTTGGGAAAGATTTCACAAAAATCCCATGTCCTTCATATGAATACATTTTTCGGTGTGCACTTTATATTTACAGATTGAAATCAATTAGAAGAATATGAAGAAGTTCTACTGAGAAATTGAAGTTTTAAGCTCATAAGTGCCTATACTTCAATGCACTGCAAAGAAATAGCTCATAGTCTTAATGTAAACATACAAGTGTGATTGTCAGCTGAAGGAACTGAGCGGGCGAAATACCCCGGGTCGATTCCAGAGCCCCTGATCAGGATGAAAGCATGGTCCTTCTAGGGTCAAAGGCACCTTGAGAGATCGAGATCATGAATTACGCCGAACATCACCAACTGGAAATCTTAACCTCGAACAAATATTGGAAAAATTCGAGTTCGACTTTTGAACGGGCCATGAGGCTTCTATAGCTAATGGGGCAACCGAGTAGCGTGTGAGTTCAGTCGTGAAAATCGCTTTCGGGGTCCTTGAGCTATGATCGTTAACCTTTGGTGACGATAATGGAACCACTCATTGATGGGATTTTGCAATGGTGGGAAAAGATTACCAGCGTATTTTTATAGGACAAATCTTGAATCAGAACACTGGGAAACAACCCTCTGGGGACTAAAATGCCGTTGGGTTTCCTGGGCTAGGTTTGATGGGTTACATAACGACGAGAAGGTCTGTGGAGGTGAACTCGCTGGAATGCTTTCTTGCAAAATCGCTAATCCAAATTTGATTCGTATAAAACTTGAGAGCGCATTATCAAATGGGGAATATTAGATTCTGACTTTTGTAAGCAGATCTAGCAACAACCAGAAACTGTATATAGCCAAGGCTTAGGAAATGTACAAAACAATAATTGGAGGGAAAAGCTTCACAGGGCGGGGCTCCTGCACTCGACTTCTTGCACTGGAGCTACTGGGTGCTTGCTCGCCTTTTCTCTCCTATAAGAGACAAAGATGCTCCAGCCTGACCGAAGCTGGAAGAGGAAGAGTAGGATTAAAGACAGTATTGCCCGTGTGTGGAACAAATTCTGGATCTGAACTTGGGCAAGTCAACAAGGAATTCCTCTATGCACTAGTTTGCTTAGCTGCACCAGTACTGTCCCACAGCAGTTAAATAAAATTAGCATTGACTACACTGATAAAATTTGGTCGTTGGATCTGCAAGTAGAAAGAAAACGAATTTCAGTGTCTTGGTTTTGACTGATAATCAATGGTGTGACTCTTTGGAGTTTAAAGGCGGGGTAATTTGCCCCCAAACGGTCAAACTCTTCTGTAACCGTTTCCAAAAACTAGCCACAACAGGGTGGAAGATCCGATTAAGGAGAAGCCTCCCAGATTGGATTAGGCTACTCATGGGTAATCACAGAAAAATGAACTTCTTACGTGCGAAAACAGAGCGTACACTGAATCGAGACTTCCTTACCTCCACTAGACCGTGACGGGCAACTGGAGTAAATACGACACCACATGAAGAAAACATTGGTCTACTGGACAGAATGTCCCTATACGATATATGTGGAAGAGTATTCTAAAAAGAGATCCTGGGGGACCTTGTTTTTTCGATCGATCACCAACGGATTGCGCCATGCAGTCGCTTTTCATATGCAATCGTAGAGATGATGTTCTATTATGGCATGGCCTGTGTAGACCATAGGAGGTACCATTACCGATTGTTCATCGGGCCATGCGAGCCTTTTGGAATTCAATCCTCCTCTGAGAAATAAATCATCAGAGGGACACAAGTGATACTCAACCCGAATAAGGAGGAATCGCTGCCTCTTTTTCCACCCGTCCACCTGTTCCTCAAGATTTCCTAAACAGATATTTCAGAGATTGAAAAGAGGTTTCCCAAGAATCAATCTTGAAAGGGATCACAGTGACCGAGTGTTATATGTACTAAGGAACACTGGCAAAAATGTTCCAGGAAAGACTCCGGGAAAAAACTTCCTGAGAAAGTAGCTCCTCAAGAGCTTGCAGGGAAATTCTTATGGTTCTCTAGAAGAATGTCCTTGAATTGAATTAGAAGCCTCGATTAGAAAGGGTCCTTTCGAGTTTTGAAAAATTGCTTCTGCAACGTGTAAGGCAATAAAATGCAAAGGCTCCCTCTAGGGAAAAAGAAAAGCCCTGCGAAAAGGAGACGCGGAGTTTTAAGAACTAATCGAGAGGTAGGGAAAAATTGGAATTTCGAAGAATAAAGCTCTCCTTCTCTCTCTGCAGATTGAAAACGCAAGGGCTTCTCACAGATACATACGCTAGGTGTCTTTATCAGTTCCGAAGAAAAATTTCGAGAAAAGAAATCTTCAATTCCTATGAGTAGCTCTCCGATCATGGGTCACCCTGCATATTATGCAGAACTTTTCATGGGTCGGAGAAGCTTGCGTTCAATGACGTTCTGGAGGGAAAAGTCAGGAAAGTGAAGAGGTCACGTGTTCGCGTGTCACTCTTCAAAAGCCTGAGTAACCTCAACATCATGAACGAGTCCACTCGCTAGAAAAAAAATCGAGTTCGGCAGTAAAAAATTACAACGACGATTTTTCCAATATGGATGAATTTGTAGGGTACAGGTTACAGGTTTTTCCGAATTGGGGTAAAATTGTTCTTGACAAATAGCGTAACATATAGGCAGATCAATAATCTTTCAGTAACTTCGCGAAAAATCTGTAACGAAATACATTGAGTGAAAACCGCCCAAGAGAATACCTGCCTTTAATCTATCA
>UZAF01017816.1:16540-34537 GCA_900617895.1 Haemonchus placei
GATTTCTGCTTATTCGCCCCATAAGCTCATAAAACCCACGTGCATGCTCAAATCGAATAACACTTACTGTAACTTTGTCCATTACTATATAAAGGTCTAGCACTGCCTCATAGGTGATTAGATAAGAAATTATTTCTNTTGAATGGGTGCCCCCCCCTCCCCTCCCACAGCTACATTTTCACTAAGAAAGGAACCAAGGAACTTCTGCAAGCCCATCCCAGCAGACCACAATCTGAAGCCAGGCTTGGGGCTGTGGAATGTAAAAAGAGATTCTAGGAGACGAATGTGCGAAGTCTGAATAACAGTAGCCATAATTGAATAGGGACATGTTTAGCAAAAAGATCTGTAACCGTTAATACATTTTGGAATCCATTAAGACAACGCAAAACAGATTTCCGGTCTTCGCTAAAGCTGATATACATAGAGACATTTACATAGCTCCGAGAACGAATCCGATTATCAGAGTTATGTAGAAAGGGACTGAGGAAGTGAAGGGAAGTGTCGAACAACGTGAGCAGTCCTGTACGATCCCCTGTATGGGGCCTGCCTCAAGGAAAAGAAATCTTATGTCTTAGCATATGAGCGAACAAGAACAACCTTTCCACTAGAATAAGCCATGTACATGTTGGGCACTGTTTGGATTGAGGGCAACAGTCAGGTATTTTGCGAGGAGTTTACAGACCGAAGATATCTTGGCTCAAATCAATTTATGGATCCAACGAATGATGGAAATCGATCAGTCCGAAGATTCAACGTCGTCTCAAAGGTAACTAAAAAGGGTTTTAGCACTGTGAACAGCTTAAATGCTTGCACTATCAAAATGATGGTCCACACAAGGGATGCGGTGCATCTATGACAGTGTCGGGAAGTGTCTGCCAGAAAATTTCTCAGAAGAAAAGAATTTTCCGGAATGTCCTGGAAGTTTTTGTAGGAATACCGCAAGTGAACGCCATTCAGGCCTTATATGGGCATACAGTATCCAGAAATTTAGTGACAACTCAGTCAGTTGAGCAGATTGAAGCTCATCGTCGGCCTCCTCGATTCGGAGTAGGAACGAGTCTCACACAGAACCACTGAGAAAAGTATTCGAGGACAAATACCCGACACAAGTTTCTATGGGCTATAACAGGGGAGTTGCTGGTTTCAAAGTGCGAACTGAATATGGGAAGACGGATCGGTCACTATAAGGTCGTATAAGAAAGAGAGAGGAGGCCCTCCTAGTCTGGACAAACAAAAGGGTAGTGCCCATTTACAGCATTCCCATGGAAACTTGCAAATTATCACAGGGAAAGCCTGGGTTACAACAAGTTTTCCGGCAGGTATGCACTTTCCGAACGACCTATTAATTGGATTTCTGCTTATTCGCCCCATAAGCTCATAAAACCCAGGTGCATGCTCAAATCGAATAACACTTACTGTAACTTTGTCCATAACTATATAAAGGTCTGCACTGCCTCATAGGTGATTAGATAAGAAATTATTTCTAGTCCTCCTCCCCCTGCCTGCACTTCTCAAGATGACTACTTGGATTATCGGTTTGACATTGGACAGACAACAGGCTCGAGGAACTAACATGGGAGACCTGGGAGTTATGATAGTGCTCAATTCGAGCCGAGTTCCTTCAACTCGGCTCAAACTGAGTACAAAAGCGGGAATGAATGAGTTTGCTAGACCTGTTCCATGAATGGAATGGGTGAAGCACATGATCCAGTGCCATATATGGTTACAACAATTGAATACATTTGGAAGGGGTATGACCTAGTGCAGTACCAAGTCGGCTGTCACAATTCAATCAGCATTCATGGCACTTGCTCATTAGTTTAAAAGGTAAATGAGCTCCCTATCACATGGAACGGAAGAAAATAACCGATTCAATCAGGGTAAAGGGACTGACAATTATGTCAAGTTCCTATAGACGTAGTCAAGAATAAGACATATGACAAAAATCGAAGACATCTAAGCCAGTCTACTGGGGTAACGTGTCGCGTATTCTTAGCTCCGGGATCATAGTGGAAATTCTTCCTGTGTAGGTGTTTTAGTGGGTCTTGATATTCATTGGATAGGGCCAGTCAGTATAAATGAAATGTTAGACTGAACACCTCACAACCGCTGACAGTCCAAGTTTCGTAAGGGCCTGCCCCCCCCCCCTTTGGAGGACGCTACCGTCTCTACCATTTCAGTTCTCTCCTTTTGCTCCGTCCTGTTCGAATCAGGGAATGTAGACGGGACGGTGGTGAAGAAGAAGATGACGGGTGGCTTGATCAGGAAGAAGCGGTGGTGGTGGTTGGAATATAGAGGATGCATAATGAAGGATTAGAATTTCGTATTCTGAGGATTGGAAGCTATTTTTGCATGGCATAACAACGCAGTAGCAATTCGTGACAAAAAAAGCTCTTGAGAAAACAAACCTAGACTTCACATATCTCAATTTTGGGGTGAGGGGAGGTGGTGTAGTGATAAGTGGCACACTATCACACAAGCACTCAGTCCGTGGATCAAACCCCGGAGCGATCATCATCCAAGACAACCAGGCCTCCCAGTTTTTCATGTCCTTATCGGGACCGGACTCATTTAAGAAGGTAAAAGCACTGGCTTCTCCATGGGCTGGCCACCGCAAGTCATTGTATGGGCCACATGCAAATTCAATCGCTGCTACGATTTTGATCAAAATCAAATGCCTTAGAGCATCCCAAAGAGGAGATCTACCAACAGAAAAGACTTTTTCTGTTGCATGATTGGTCCATTTAAAAAAACTCAGAAAATCTGCTCACATTCGGCCGGCTTTCCCGTTTGGATGATACAATGATCCATCCTATCGGAGAACAATCGATAATTGTCGATCCACTTTCGATCTTGTGATAGGTGTCGATATGTCATAGTCGCAATAAAATCGAATACCTGTAACATCGCAACATCAGTAATCCACTTGATTATCAAAAAAATTGGCAACACTACAAGGAAAAATAATTCCATTGAAAACGGTATAGATGCATATTGATTCACCAGATGAGGCCGTCACGGTAACGCGCACATACTCATGTCGCCCAGTTCCCAAACTATGTACGCAAATCAATCTCAATGATTTGGATGGTTACTGATTACGACACGATAGAGGAGGTTACGAAGGGGGACGGTCAAGTCGTGTGTCCGAGGGTGCGCGCGGCAAACTGTGCGGCGAAACCCACAGCTATTCTGACGACTTTAGCGCCTATTATTTGGGCCCAATTTCGAAGTACAGTAGAGTAGTAGGACCTTACTAATCTACCTTACTTCAGATTTGGGCCCCAATGATAGGCGCCGGAGTCGTCCAAATTCGCCACGAACTTCGTCGCGCAATTTGCCGCGCGCACCCTCGGACGCACGACTTGACACACACCCGGTTACGAACACTCGCATGTAAAACGATAGGTTATTGGCACTAATAAGGAGAAATAGATGCTGGATTGAAAGAACGTAAAAAAACAAAAGTGATCGATTGGAGCCAAAGCCAACAATCAATAAACATGCTTAACTTTTTACAAAATAATCTATATCGATCCAAGTCGGTATCTATTAATTCGGGAAAGTACGAGATGAAAATCCGACACCAGAAATGGGAATCATAATGGAAAAGTGACGCGACACTGGCGATTGCATCATCAGAAATCAATCCCACTCAGGGGATGATCCCATCGATTGCCGATAGATCAAACGACGAACTGTTGCCGGTAAACCCGGAATCTTTATCGCTCTCATGGGCGCATAAATTTTGATGCAACGACTCCCATTCGGTGATTCATTCCCGATTCCATGTGGGAAAGAGCAAGGCCTCAGTATTGAGGAAGAAGCGTTTAGAAGTGGCACCTTAAGTTCCTGGTTCTTCTCTCCCTATTCTAGACGGTGTGAGCTCATAGAAAACACGACAATTTAAATCAGTTCCTCAATTACTATCCTATAGACCGATTGTTTGTATCAAAACTTCAATAAAGTCGATAAAAAGAAAGGAGAGAAATCAAAAATCGATAAGAAAACTTTTAAAGAGTAATTGACACGGCCCTGCACCAGCAGAAAACGATGCCATTCTGAGCATGACCGCATCGACTGTCGGTAGATCAAACAGCAGACTGCTGCTGCTGCTGCTAATCTCGAGAGCTTCATCCTTCACATAGGGTTTGACAAAAAGTTCGAAGAAAGCTTTTTTTAGACGATTTTATGAGGGAAAAAATAAAATTCCAGTTGATTCTCACGGCTGTCTTACTTCTGCTTCCCACTGCTATCAGTTGCAAATTTAGTGGAGTACCTGCTACTCAGTACTGGTTCGAAGTAATCGGAGGATTAAAAGTGAAAGTGGAAATGAATTTTCCAATGAAATTTGAATTTTTCTTATTCAGCGACACTTCATTCTGGTCCCTACCTTGGGACTGGTCACTGGAGATGGTTTAGTGGCAAGTGGCGCACAATCAGCAACACATGGGCCTTGGATCAAATCCCAGCGAGGCAACCTTAGCCTTCCAAGCCTTCCAACCCTTCAGGTTCGGTTTATTGATCACGAACTAGACGGGGAGAGTGAGGCATCGACTGGAAACCTTTACTCAGCGCATGGGCCCATACCCATTCAATCACGTCGGTAGTTCTACTTTGATGGCGGACGCAGGACGTATTCGAATTTGAAATCGATCAATACTACTGACCACATCTTTTTTTCATTTCGAACTGTCTTTTAGGCATGTCTTGAGCCCCAAAAAGAGAGAAATATCAAAAAATAGTATAATTATTATTATCAAATCATTTTTCCCTTATTATGACAAAACATGCGCATTATTGAAGCTTTTGCTGTCGGGGGCAGTGGGGCTTTCTCGTCATTGTGGTAATCTCGACGCTCATTCAGACAGCCACTCGAAAGACTCATTTTAATCCTCCGCAGGCTGCCTCGTCGTTCAACGTCCCTCTTCGAGATGCCGTCGTCTCCTCCGCCACCGCCGCCGACTTCGCCCCAGGCGACGTAACCTCTTCAGATTCAGCTCTCAACAAATTCCATAATATGGCTATAGACTGCTTTCATTGATTGGTCCATAAATTTGAAAAAAAANAAAAAAAATCGATTTTTGCAATCTCATATTACCGTATTCCTGTGACGTCATGAGAGGGTGGAAAGTGATTACAATGTCATGATTGAAGGCACTTAAATATGATTAGATTGAATTTTTGCTGGCCTGTCAGAGTTCCTCTGAATCTACACGGCTTCTCTACTCAGCCTCCTCTTTTTTTCTGAAAATTTGTGAATTCAGTGGTTGTATGCCATTTATGGTAGCTGTCAGGCGTGAATGTGTTTGTCCGATCGATTGCTAGAGATTCCATCTTATCTTTTCAAAGGTCTTAGGCTTTGGACGGAGAACAGAGCCCTAGCGTTTGTCATGTTGCCTGGAAATCATTAAAGCCTTTCGGAAGGCTTATTGATCCTTTCCCTTACAGCAACATTACGGTACCGCTTACCTTCAAAGGCTAAAATTACTGTATCGCTCATCTTCGAAGGTTAAAAACAATGGACTTAATACTGGGAGATAACATAAAACCGCAGGAAGCAAATCTCAGAAAATCCCAGTACAAAAATCGTTCCTATTAGTTCCCTTTTCACAACACATCAAATTCTCTTCGTTTCCGATCCCCTAACGGTAGGACAGGGGAAACTAGCAATACAACCCCTTCCATGGACATACGACCAGATCCCATCAGGTTCTTACCCTGAGCATTTTATAGATTCCCGGACAATTTGCTAGTAACAGTCATGCCATTGAGCTAAAGCGTCGCTTAAGCGGTTTCAATCCTCTCAGTCACCCCTTTCACATTATGTCACTGCAGGAGTCTATCGGAACTTATTATTTATTTATTTTATTTGCGCACCTAATTAGACGCGTTTAAGCAAATAAACAAAGAACTCATAAACCATAAAAGGCCTTGTTGATTAACCTATGAAGAACAGGAAAGTCAAAGATGCAATCGAGTTAGCTAGCAGAGGATTCTACGAACTCATTGTGTAGGAATACCAGTTATTCTGGGACCGTCACGCATTGGGTACTCGTCTGTTACGGATCATTTATAGATACCCTCTTTCCATATATCCCCAGTGTAAATCCATAAATATCCAGAGGAAACTGAAAACCCATTACTATGCTTCGTTAAAGATGCCCTTCTCGTCGTTGACGTCCCCATAGCAGCCTAGGGAAGGTAACTCAGGACGGTAAATTTTTTTGTAACCCTTCTTCCTTCAGTAATAATAGCAATCAGATGTGTTCTATATGTTTACTTTTTATTTACTTATATGTTTACTACAGGCTTACGAGATATGCCAATTTCTGCTGTTACCACATTCTCACCCGTCGATGAAAGTCCAGACTGGACTCCACCCTCAAGACCGACCAAACCTTACCCATCAGTCTTACTTAACTTCATAAGGTGGTTTCGGTGGGAGTATATTCACATTAAAGAGATAGACATTGATTCCCCATAATTATAGTATTCGAAAATTCTGAACAAATCCATCCACTATCGATTACCCTTATGTCAGTCTTCCTAAGCCAAAGAAAACCAATATCTATTTACGTCCCCGTTGCATAGTCCAATAACCCATTACAATCTGATCGTTACGGCAGCTGCCAATGGTAGCACTAACGATGGAAGTAATGTGTTGAAATGTTTTTTCCCAAATCCCATGCTCTCCTAGCAGACAAAATATGAATTATTACTCTGTGCAGGAGTTTCACTACAACCTGCGTCCCTAATGTACATCTTACACCCGTTCCACCCGTCATCCCGGCGTGTATCTGGCATCCCCTCCATCACCCAATAGGTTCCACTACGTGAACACGTTCAAACGTTGGTGTACACCATATACGGTATCGATCGCCGCGCGCGTAGTCCAGGCGTTGCACCAGTGGCTTCGAGACGAGTCGCTACTGTTCGCAGCAAAACTATAAACGCTGTTTTGAAGCCTCCTCCAATTCAACTGCAAACTGTGAAGTTGTGAGTTTCTCGACTCGGGTGGCATCAAGGCATCTATCATCATCATGTATCCACCTTTGCCTGTTACCGTTTACCGAGATAGTGCTCGTTTGCTCGCTGCATTGATGCAAATCGCCTGATGATCGCCTAGTCAGTAATTAACTTAGTTCTGAGACAAGGAGCTGGGTGCTTGAGAGTAGACGGCATAACGTGCATGATGTAAAGCATCGCCGATCAGCAGGTTTTTGTCTAGTTGTCTCGTACGAGAACCAACCGTTCAAGAGGCGATATCGAGTCCCATTATGAGCTGCAGCGATAACTCGAACCACCATAACACTCTTTCCTTCAGCCTTCCTCTGCCCCAGCTTCACCCTCGTTCTCACTATACTCTCTTTCTCTCTCTCTGCCTTTTCGATGCTGTGAGAGGTACATACGTCACGCGAAGCTCCTTTGTAAAAGGTTTTGAGGAGTTTTTCGTCAGTAAAAGGTTGTTCAGGTCATGACTCAGAGGTTGCAAACACTTCAAGACTGGAGCAACAAGCATGTCTTCACCGCATCGCTTGACTATTGGAATCAAGATCCGCCAGAAACAGAGTCATTCGGTTTGCGACCGAAGCGGCCACCTCCGCCTAGTAAATATGGTTAGTCTACTGCAGCGTACAACAGTTACGAACTTTGTCATGAAGTAAGCTCCCTCTAAGACAGCATCACTCCATGAGACAATCTGACGTGAGGCCCATCGCAACAAGAGACCCTTTTACAACTGTAACTCATAGTCTCTTCTTTGGTTCAGTTCACAATGAACTGATAATGATCAGTAGGAATTAATGTGGCTTTAATAATCCACTGCAGAGATCCCACCCACTGAAGAAAGTGGTCCACCCACTGCAGAAACCCCACCCACAGAAGAAAGTGTGAAATTTTGACATATTTCAGGAACAATTTCATGCAATAAATGAACTTTCCCTCTTACGCATACTTAATACAGGTACTGTGGAGGAAGGTCCTGAAGATGAAGCTGAATCGCCTGCCGAAGTGGACACTATCGTTGAGGACCCACATGCAGGAGGTGAACCAATCACAGCACTACAAGCCGCCTGGAACGTTACCAACGCTATACAAGGAATGTTCATAGTGGGACTGCCCATAGCTGTGAAGGTATCATATAAAAGCCCTCGAAATCCTTTAGAATCCTCCAAAAAACCACAAAAAATCTTCCAGTCGATTAATTGGACTTATTGGTCAGAAAGAGATAAAATTAGTGGTTGTCATGGTCCACTATTGACCTCGACTGTAAAAGCAAGTAACCCCGAGCGGCGATTGAATAGATGAACCACCCAAACCCGACGTTCATGGGTTCTTATCGAGAAAACACAAAAAAGCAGCGTCACCTGAAGATGAAATTTCGCGATGTGTGACGAATCAAGCTCGCCGCCGCCTCGCGACTACATGGCTGAACTGATGCTGGGAGTATAAACGCTCTCGGCCTCGAGAGATGTTAGCTAGATTCAAATGTAGGATCCTTGAAAAGACTTGGGTATGAAGCGTCTCATTCTCTTCGCAAATTGATTGGGAGACCGACGCATAGTTCGAATCCTATCCATGCTTAGCAGTGAAAAAACAGATTTTATGGAAATTTTGGCGTTAGACATCCCTATTTTGTTATGAAGTCGATATGTCTAGGCTTTCGAAATTTCCGATATGAATTGTATTGTTATTGTTTGTTTACCAAGACTAGGAATAGCTTGTGCCACCGTAGATTTCAATCATGCGGCATTTGAGCGAGTTTTAAGCCCGACGCGGCCCGGCCGATTTCGATTATTTGTCATAGAGGCTTAAAATGCAATAGGCAAAAGACAACAAGAATTTTAAGAGTTCGGGAAAAGATAGAGTGTAATAGAAACATTCTGGAGTATTCCAAGAACCAGGTTTCTTCGCTGAACCATGGAAAACATAGGTATCGATTATGCGACAAGGAAATTTCAATTTACTGAGAGTGTTGAACAATGAAACCTTTCAATCATATCCATTTCAGGTTGGTGGATGGTGGTCAGTCTTTGCAATGATGGGTGTGGCTTACATATGCTACTGGACCGGAGTGCTACTGATTGAATGCCTCTACGAGAATGACAAGAAGATTCGGTTCAGCTATCGAGAAGTGAGTTTCTTCGAGACGTCACTATCCCAGCCTTCACCCTAATCACTAGCCGGGTGTCCATTTCCGTGTAAGCCAAAAAATGATCTTACCACGGAATTTGTAGTTGAGAGGCCAGCAATTTTGGCGGACCCTCACTCTATGGCGTTATTCTAAATGTGTCCACTGTGTGAAGAAAACCTAAGCCATGGCGCGTTCCTGAGGGCTTCCCGAAAGGCTCAGCTATTCATCCTTCGGTTAAGTAGAAGTTAGGGAGAGGGAAACATGAATTCGCTTAACCTGGCAGACTAGAATTTCTTTCGTATCTTCCTTTTTGTAAAATGATATTTGTTGATGACGGTCACCTTCCCGAAATACCCGGACCTGAGCCGCCAGCAAAACAGGCGCTTTCATGACTGATTAATTGACTCTGTATTTGAAAGAAAAGCCCAATAAGAAATCGATTTATAACGTACACCGTTCTCAGGTAGCCGAGTTCTATCGAGCCGGTTTCGGTAAGTGGGTATTGGCCGCTCAGCTCACTGAGCTACTTTCCACATGCATCATCTATTTGGTATTGGCCGCAGATCTGCTTCAGAGCTGTTTCCCAAGCATCGGTGAGTTTCCTAAGTCATATTTGCCAAAAGCTATCCTTATGTATTGACTGGGCGAAGCCACATCATGCTCAGAGGGGACAGGTTGCCACGTCCAGCCAGTACCTTTCCCTACCCCACCCCATAGTACCGCACCGGCCAACATGAAGGGGAGGGCATTTTTACTGAATGAATTCATTCACAGACGCACCTCAGCCTAACACAATCACAACAAATATGTCTTTTCACAAATGGTCCCTACACGTGTTTGACCTGCCCTTTGCCCAGCACCTACACCTAGTTACGCATACCCAATTCAAGAGCCTCCAAGCGCTAGCAGTAAATCGGGTGCAACGTCCCACGCCTCCTTACCAACCCTTTGTACTTTACCTTCGTGTTACACAATTTTCTATTCAGACAAGCCAGCATGGATGATGCTGGTTTCTGCCATTCTGCTAGCATGTGCTTTTCTCGATTCACTCGTCGTCGTCTCACAGCTGTCGTTTGCTAACGCTATCTCTCATTTGGTCGTGAACGCTATCATGATGATTTACTGTTTGGCCAAGGTGAATTCGTGTATTCCATAAGTATTGATTGATATCCCGGAAGACGAGGATTTGAGGTTCGCTCATGGTCGATCTCTTCGGTGACATTCGCTCTTGACATCAACACCTTACCAACCATGATTGGAGTGGTCGTGTTCGGCTACACATCGCATATTTTCCTTCCAAGTCTTGAAGGAAACATGAAGGCAAGAAATTTAGTTATTTCATTTGGATGAGATCCCGGGGGGTGAATGAGCCTCCAACAATGCACGATAAAAAAATGTAATTAACACTGGCATGAGTTTGAGCTTCTAGTGGAGTGGACGAGTTCTCCCATGGCAATATTGCTCCAATGACAAAATCGAGTTGCAAAATTTTAGGGTGTAGGTCCCTACAGTAATCTCACTCTAGGTCCTGGCTCGGACATGACGCAGCGTGCGTGGCGGTACCTCTCCCCACATTCCCACGGCAAACGGCAGTTATTCGCGGTAATTACCGTGTCCCTCCGCTGGAACTTCAAACCTTCCTCTTCAAAGCGCGCGACGAAGCGCGATCGATTGCGTCGAACGCGACGCGAAGAGGGGAGAAGTTACCACATCTACGTGACGTAACAAGAAAGCGTCATGTCAAAGGCATAGGCATGACGTCCGTCAAGTCCTGCGTCTATTGCATTCTATTTCACGCAAGATTAGTTTACTGTAAGGAACAGGTTCCCATCCTAAATTTTCGTGGTTATAATTGTACTATTTGACCGTGTTGCTTTATGATGATGTTTTTCAAGGAACCGAAAGAGTTCAAATGGATGCTGAAGTGGTCACATGTGGCTGCCGCACTGTTCAAGGCGATCTTTGGACTTTGTGGTTTTCTTACATTTGGCGAACTAACACAGGTTGAACTAGTTGTCCAGTGTTTCACCTTCCTTCCAATAAGTAATACTATTTAAGCCAGAAATCTCCAATTCACTGCCAAACCAAGGTTTCAAAGTCGTCGTTAATCTGGTGCTCGTCATCAAAGCTCTACTCTCATATCCGTTGCCATTCTATGCTGCTGTACAACTGCTGAAGGATAATTTATTCCGTGGAACTAAAACAACGCCATTTACAGGGTATGATAACTTTTCCAATTGTTACTCTAGTGCTAAGCGGCTCTTCGAAGTGTAGCTCGATTCATAATCGAGAATATTGTTGAGCATTTGAATCAATGGGCTCGTTCATAGTACGGGCGTCCTGCCATCGACGTCGGCGTTGCCCTTCGATCGATACCCCGCAGGTTGACGACTCATTAAGTAGGCTGAAGGCGTATAGCGAACAAGTAATAAGGGATGGTTTTGGTATAAACGTTTCAATTCGCTATCGCAAGCGGAGAGGTTAGGTTTTCATTTCCTAATAAAGTGTCCTAACAAAAAAACAGAAAGGAAGGAGTATGATTGCAATTTCTGTGTAAAGCCCGTGACCGTCTGAGTGTCCAACATGATGGCACTATTTCCGACATGACGACAATCGATCGGCGTCGACGCCGGCATAGGCGTCCCACTATGAATGCGCCTATTTGCAATGAAAATTTATGGAGTCGTGAGCTTTACCATATTTTTCCCCTTCCTAGCAATCTGTAAATAGATTTTCGATAGCTTTACGATGGTACATGTAAGTGACTCATTTTCATTTCATTGAACCTGTTTCTTATACAAAACAGTACGAAATACACACCGTTTCCAGATGCTACAGTCCCGATGGATCACTACGTGAGTGGGCGCTTTTCTTACGAATTCTCTTGCTCTTATTCACACTCTTCATCGCACTGTCGGTACCGTACCTTATAGAGTTGATGGGGCTCATCGGTAATATTACTGGTAGGTTTTACGAATTACTTTGTTTAGGTCGAACTTTCTCGAGACCCAATGAATCCTGAATGACCAAAACCTGAACTGATGAGGCGCAAACAGCGTAGCATGAAACAGCAGAACCTATAGCATCCACGCTTGCGAGAGAAAAGCGGTCCATATCGCGCGTCGCAGTCGACGCCATTACGCGGTAGAGTGCGTCACGCCAGGTCGTGCAATTGCCGGGCGCAGCATGCGTCCACAGGCGCTTTTGCACTACGCTAAGTATAACCATCAAGAGCGAGATACAACCATCCATTTGACTCCTCAGGGCAGCTAGAAGACTTGTCGTACGCTCACGCGTGCTAATGCAAAATCGAGCCTAATGTCCCACCCTCTGACTGAGACATTTCAGGCACTATGCTCTCGTTTATCTGGCCAGCACTTTTCCATTTACGTATACGCGGAGAAAAGATGGTCAACAGAGATCGTCGGTTCGACCAAATGATTATCGGATTGGGCTGTTCCATCTGTATATCCGGTGTATACTTCTCTTTCATGGAACTTTTACGAGCCATTCGTGCCAATGACCAATAATTTTCACTTTGTTGTTATTTATTGATTACGTTTGAAAGTTTTCATGTCACTAATGTAAACTGGAACCATTTTCGATCTCTAAGAGCTAGAAGCATAGATAGATAGCTGTCTAAAAGATAAAAGCAAAAGCATAAAGCATAGATGTTCTGTCTTCATTGAGGCATCAGTATTCACCTACGGTCAAGTACCTGACCTTTTCCCTTTTCGTACAAGTTTTACTGTAGGTATTTTTGTACTTAAAAACATAGTTCCCGAAAAGGGGGTAGGAGCACTTTATGCATGAAAAGAAGATCCACGGAGGGTTCAGAGAATGCTAAGGTCATAAATAGGAGTCACATCATTGCCCTAGGGCTACCACTCTTCAAACCTTTTTTTAAAAACGACCCAAAACTTCAAAAGCAACTCACTACCTAAGGGCAGCGCGCCACATGTAAGCTGAGTTGGAGCATCGAGAAAGGAACTGGCTGCAGCTGCGTGTTCTAAGAATCGACATCCCCACATCTGTTGTTAATAAATCAAATCATAGATTTTTTTATAAGGTTCTTTGTTGACAGGAGTTACTGGCCAGTCCAGTAAGCTGCACTGTTACCTTCTAAAGTATCAACACAAAAGACTTTATTGGGACCCAAGAAAAACTAAAAATGACATTATGGAGCTTTTTGTACAATGACCTGGTAATATAGGTACTACCTATACATACTGAGGGATGTGATGAGAACCACAAAAGAAGAATCATGTATACACATAATGATGTTGGAAGAGATGGAAGCCAATTTGAATTTGATTCCTATTTTGTCCATGATACCTTCGGGATATCGTTGAACTCCGTTAGTTCGCTCATTTGCTTATTAAATTCTTCCACTCGTTGTCGATGACTTACAGCGGCTTTCTTCAGCATCCTCTCGTTCTAAAGTATTATTCATTACTAGCGGAAAACAACAATGGTAAGGAGGTCTTCAGCGGGAAGGGCACCATAAAATCATGAAATAACAAAGCAAAGACGGGCTGAAAAATGCTACTTCGCTCTGCAGCCAATTTGGTACTTAGCAACTAAGCAGGCCCTTTGAGCGCAGATATAATAATAATCACATGACATGAAAAATCTAGCGTATGGACTTTTTCGAAACAAAAATACTAAACCAGTGAAGAAAACAACTCACTAGTGTTTCCTGTCGTCTCTTCTCAAATGCTATCTCCGCTTTCGTCTTGCCAACGGTTCCCGTCTGCTCGTCCTTTTTAATTGTCAAATCGATCATCTTTGGATCAACTGTCTTCTTCTTTTTCTTCTTGAATACGTCCCCCTTCTTCAGCTTTAAGCTGCCTTTGATTACAACCTCATCAAGTGCCATTTCTGTAAGCTAAAGTTAGCAAAGATTTGCAAATGTATGTAATGACAACGAATAAAACAACGACGGGGTGTAACAAGTGTCAATGGTAGGTGAGGCGGATTTAACCACAAACTTCAACGCAAAATCAGCAAAAATCCAAATATTTATTATGTACAAGTACCGTAAAAAGAACTCTGAATAGAGATCAAAACCTAGGCTAATTTACTAGCATCTTCATAGGGCACACGGACAGTTCGACCATTCATTGGACCTTCCGAAATACGGAGATTCAAACAAAAGGCATCCTGATCCAGGCTCTCCAATTTCTGAAATATATGGATTCAATCCAAGGAACGAGAACAAGAAAAAAAGAAACCAGAAGATTAGATTGCTGTAAGGAGAGAGAAATCGCTTGCGAGAGATCAGAATTTTACTGTCTGAGAACACAAATGTCTGTCTGGTTTTAAGAGCAAAGCAAAACCACTGCCTAAACCAAATCTGGTCAGGGCCATACTCTCTTTTGAGACATTGACTACATCCATCATCAGGGCCACAACAGGGAATATTCAAGGAAAGGAGTGGTCATGAATGTATCTCAACGAGTGACAGTTAAGGACGATGGTATGATGGACTTTTTGCAATTAAATAATGAAGTTCTGTTCCAAAACATAGTAAAAATAGGGAAAAATCTTTCAAAGAAGGGGCAAGAACTTACAGCAACACAACCTCGATAGGCGCCGTTGACAATTTTCATTTCTCGTCCAACATTCGGTATTACTGTCTCCACGTGTGCTTGGTCCAATTTAACGAGGGTTCCTTGATATGTGAAACAAAAGTTAACAAAAAGAAAAAAGAAAAAGAAGGGATGAATAGAACATGAATATGTCAAACAAGAAAAAAATTAAAAACCTACCATCGTCTAATTTAACGCTTGCAGTGTAGTCATCAATGAGCGATTTTACCACTCCTTTCGCTTTGTAGTAATCATCTCCTAACTTCTTCGTAATTATCTGGAAGTATGCAGGAATACAGACAGACCCAAGGGAGACTTGATTGATTATTGGGGAAGGCGTGATTCAAACGCACTTTGACGATGATACCCTCATGGAGCCAGTGATCCTTTCTATTCTTCTTCTCTTTGAACCGTTCCTGTTGTTCCCTAATCTCATCGAGCGCCGACTTTTTAGGTTTTTCATCTTTCTTGGAAGTCGACGGACGTTCCTTTCCACTACCTAAAAATGGCAAAAGTGTTCACTTGTGTCCCTTAGGAAATGAAAAGCTGACTCAAACGCACTTGTAGCCCGACGATCTCGTTCTTTATCATTGCTTCTACTACGACTCCTATGCTCCCTTTTTGTCTCACGACTTCGCCTGTCTCTTTCCCGATCACGGCTTCGACTACGACTTCTGTGTTCCTTCTTCGTGTCGCGATCTCGTCGATCACGCCTTTCTTCTCTGTCCCGATCTCGTTGGCTTGAACTTGGTAAATCTTCATCACTTGCTGGCTCTTCCTTTTTTGTTTTGATCTGGTCAAAGATCGATACTCCAGTAAACACAGGTCGCTTCAAATCCTGGAATAAAGACGACTGAACTGCTTATAATACTGTTTACTTTCTGGACCAAAAAGCATTGACCGATTGAAAATCAACTCCCTTACTTCAGCGGTCGGCTTTTTATCCAAATTCAGATTCAGAGTAATCTTCTCACTATCGTCAGACCTCATGAGTTCTGTTGCTTGAGGCTCGTACACCTCCCCTTGCTGTTCTAATGCTCTGAAATGACAAAAAACAAAAATTCTCATCTAACGAAGAGCCTGCATAAATACTGATGTGATCTGCTCATGAAACGAGTAGGAATACAGCAAACAACTCCACATATGGCAAATATAAGAGTTTTAACGCGTTTAAAAAGATCAGGGAGGTCCTACCTCCGAACTTGCGCATTGATCATTTCCTGCTGCCGTTCCTCATCATCTTTCTCAGCTTTCATTCGCTTAGCCTCCTCAGCTTTCCTGAGCACTTCTTCCTGGTCAATATATTGGATATACCAACCTAAAAAGAGTCAGTTAGATTTCTATAAAAGACAATGTTGGACAAATGATGCAGTGCAATTGAACAGAAGGCGAAATGTAGCTCACTGAGCGTAAGGAGTAGAATATTGAATAATAATCACCTTTCTCGTTCTGATCTATCTTACACTTGCCACTCTTACCCAGGTAGAGCACAAAGCCTGTAAGTGTGTGCCATACTGTTGCGTTCATGTGGACGTGCCCCTAAATTTACTAAGCTTTAAAGATATTTTGTTCGGAAAAACTTGCAAAAATTGAAGAAAAGCCATTAAGATCCCGTAATAATAATACATCAACAAATAATAGTAAAGAAAAGTAAAGAAATAAACATTATTTTCGAAGCAACAGTAACCCCAAAAAGACAACTTCTGAAGACAGAATAGAAATTCTGCAGGGAACACAACAGAAAGTTAATAAGCAAAACAGATTCCCTACTTTGTCTTTGATGTATTCCTGATAAACTTCATTGGCACGAACTCTCTTCGTTCCAAAACAGGTCTTGAGAATCTAAAAAAAGACGTCATAATTGTCGAAGGCTCTTCAGGTATTGCGCGAAAAACGAAAGAAACGCTCTAGTTGGAAGATTACTTTGTCCTAAAAAATCCATACTCATTACGTGAGCTAATATCAAAAAGTCAAATAGTACTAATCAATCCCATTATCAACGAATCAAATAAGAAGAAACGTGAAAGCGCTCTAAGCTGAGTCCTTGATATATGTAAATCAAATTACCTGCATGAAATTGGCTTCAAAATCTCTGCTGAACTGCCTCAGAAAAGAGTTGGTATTCTCTGCGACGAGTAAAAGCTGCCGCTGATGTGATTCCGAAGTAAGATGACATTTGAAACCGTTCTGATCACGACACTGTTTTTGACACATTTGACAGAACCTGCAACAGAATGCTTAAAGTAACACGAAGTACAAGCCACTATATTACTAATAAAAGGTATTATGAACAAAAAATAATAAAAAAATAAATGTTCAAAAAACTCGGTGAAATATAAAGTAAACATTAAACACAAAGGAAAAACGTTTTGAAAATAATACGTACCATCGAAGCTTTTGAAGTCCTTTAGATTTGATTCTGTTAGCAATATCTTTCGGTGTTCCTCTTTCATGTTTCCCCATTATCTAAAAAGAAGGTAAAAAGGAAGTAAATACTGAAAACAACAATCAACAAAAGAGAGATGGTCCAAGGAGTTCTCGTCGGTTACTTCAATAAACGAAAATGGTGCAGGCGGGTGCGTCGCAGCTTCGCATTGGAGCACGATATTCAATGAGCATTGAATTATTCTCACGACTACGACTACTTAGCTCAAGTCTGATGCAGAGAGGTGGTATGGGATAATACACCGAACTTTGCGCTGAGTATTTCAGAGCTCTTAGGCCTCTTAGGCTTACGCTCTCACCGCTGATGGTAGTTACGTCGTAGAATATTGGAGACAGAACACTGATTCTTGGAATCCAACGTACCTCAAGTACGTGAAAAAGTGAGGATAGTACCTTGCGGAAGGTGATCCATCTATATTTTTACATACTTTCTATCATAGTTATATCGTTTAGGCATCAAACCAAAAATTTATGGGTACATCAGCGTAAATATTGTCGAGAACACAGCCTTCAATCGAAACTAAAACTTAAGTCTCAGATACTGGTACTCCACTGGTAGCCATGTTGCTTATCTCGAGTTGTGATAACAATAACTGCAGACAGTTGATCCCGGGGGCCGAGTTTGCTAGCTCTGATCAGACCGCGACGCAACAGCAGTGCAGCTGACTTTGAAATTGCTGGTTTTAAGCAAAAGCTCCCCTGGCGCTACTTTGGGATCCGATAGGGTAATTCTTGGGATTTCATTACATAATCACTATTCCCATTGTATTCCAAGACCGCAAATCTCCTTGTACATATTAACGTCTTGTTAAGTGCGGGAGTAGT
>UZAF01017817.1:2744-20118 GCA_900617895.1 Haemonchus placei
TCTACTCTTTACGAGAGAGCACTCTGAAGGAGAGTACGGACAACGAGCGGACACGCCCTCCTCTCGTTGGTGAACACGAGACGCAGAGATTGCTTCGCCGTCTGATTCTCTCAGAGAGAGAAATTCTGGTTGACAACAGCCCTGTAACCGCTAGAGAAGTACTCGAAGTGGGTTAGTTATAGAGGAGTACGATAACACCGTGAAGACGTAGAATTTCGCGGTGTTTTCGTGGAAGAACCGTAATGCCAAGCTGGAAATTTAATTCGTTCTCAATTCCATGTATGTTCAAAGTTTCTTTCGTTCGTTTGTCGTTTGGGGTGTTTTTCATAAAACGAAGTTCTTTTTGAAGTATATCTTCAATGAATGCACCATGTCTTTGGTTCCCATTGATTCCTTTGCAGTAACAGCTGGATTGCGAGCAGTATTTTTCCTCCGGCTAAAGCTCGTTTTAAAGCTCAGTAGTTGAAGCATAACATTGGTTTAGCAATGGACGACGAAAATCTATTCGGTGGTGATTTGAGCGAAAGCAGTAGTGACGAGGAAGAAACTAATCAGTCTTCTCAAGCAGCGGAGGAGCGTAATGTTGTAAAAGACGAAAAGTAGGTCATTTTAGTTCCTAATATACATTTCCCAATCGTGACTTGGTATTTTCATAGACCAGAAGTCCGAAAAGCAAAGGTCTCCTTCACATTGGCCGACGAGGAAGAGTCAAACGATGGCATATCAATTTTCAGTGGTTTAGGTGATCCAGGGGAGACACATGAGTCTACCAATAAAGCAAATAAACGCAAGGTCTGTTCTGTGAAACCTGCCTGGTTGTTCGAGGTATGAATTCAAAGCATTTACAGGCGAGTTCACCCGTTGGGCAAGGCTCTGACGCGAAACGTGTGAAGTCTGAAGGTCATCTGGCCGAATCAACTTCTACAGCCGACTTTCAGGAAGCGTTAAATCTTCTAGACGATCCCACCGCAGGTGCTTTTTAGTCAACTAGCTTATTATTTCATAAAATCCAGGAAAAACATTGGTTCAAGATGTTTTTACCGCTCCTACTGCTCCGGCACCAAAGAAGATAAAGGACAAGGTCAAGCCTGCAATTGTGAAGGTATTTGATCTTTGCTCTAATTCAGCTACACTACGTTTACTTCGTTTTTTCGATGCAGTCAATTTATATTTTGCAAAATGGTTAGAATAGAAAGTTCATTGATTAGTCTCTTGACATTGCTTTGTCATGAGAGCTTGTATGAGACGTTGTTTGCCGGATTTGGGTTAAAAGTTCGTCCTGGTTTCAGAAAGAGAAGGACGTACGATTTGCTCCAGATGTGCCACAAGTGGAGAAGTCGCCTGCTGGCCAACAAAAAGCATCTAGTTCTTCCTCATCAAAAGGAGAGCAGGAAGAGGTGAAAGTTATTTTTTTTTTATTCTTCTAGAATGATCTCTTAATGGTAAACTGGCGATAATGATAGAAATATGCAGTCAAAGGATAGGAGCGTAAGGAAGAGTAGTGTCCTTTCGGTTCGGACTTTCCAATGACCTCATGATTATTTCAGGAGGATGCTCTACCGATTAAACCTCTCAATGAAGAAGATGAATTGTTACGATTGAAAATGCAGGTACGTCGATTTTTGTTTTGACGACTTTTCTTTTCTGATGAGTTCTCTTCCAGATTCTTATATCCAACTTTTCTCAGGAACAACTCAACAGATATGAAATGTACAGAAGGTAGAGTAAAAGGCGTCTCATTTTCTGAATTCTGGACTCTTTTTTGAATCTTACGGTTATCAATTTCTTAAGCTTGATTTCTTACAATTTCTAATTTGCTTTTAGATCTTCTTTCCCAAAATCAACTATACGTCGCCTCATACACCAGTTTACCGGTGCCAATGTTGGGCAGAACGTTGTCATTGCAGTCGCGGGACTCGCGAAGGTACATAAATACGCCTCCCTTCACCTAGCCATTTGTTTTTTTATGGGTTTTGAGACCATTTTTTCATGATTTTTCAATTTTTGCATTTAATTAGCGGTGAAAATAGATTTCTATATTTGAAGGTGTTTGCTTGTGAACTGGTAGAAGAGGCGTTGGATATACAGGCGAAAATGGGTGGGCCGGAAGAACCTCTGAAGCCAAACCATCTCCGTCTTGCCTACTATTCTCTTGAGCGTCAAGGAAAGATTTTCCCACAGAATAGCCAACGACGGAATCCTTTCATGTAGACGCTTTCTACGTTCTCGAAGGCTTGCCTTCAATCATGTCATGCATTATTATCTACCTCAACTTGTGGCTCTCGTTCTTAACGGGTCATGTTTCTCGAGAAATCGCTTGATTAGGAAAAGCTGAAAAAGAAAATGTTGTTTTTCCACTATGAATGAACCATTTTGTCTGGAATTCCGATTGTTGGTTAGTTGTACATATGAATATTTATGAATAAATTGTGAAATATGGAAGTTTTTTATGTCCGAAGGCGTCAGTGACGCGTAGTGGTATTGCTTCCAAACAATAACTACTTTCTCTTGACGGTTTTCTTGTACATTTGAATTACTTCCAGTAAAACTTAATAATTCATGATTAATTCGATTAAGTGACTTATCGAGAGTCTTTGAAAAAGATTCACTTCCTTGAAAGTGTCACTACTCAAATAGTAGCTTACACCACGGTAATGATTCCTACAGTGTGGAAACCATTACTAGCAATTTTTGCCCAATTTCCTTTCCAAGTTTATCCCATCCCAGACAACTTCCTCATAATGTCTTCTTTTGTTTGTTTTATGATCTCAAGCCGCACAGGTACTCTAAGGTTCTCATCCGAGTTCTAAACTGCACGAAACATATGTGTTCCATTACAAGGACTTATGATTCCTGAAAAGCTGCTCTTGAAATGATTTGTTGGTCTAGATGAGTGGGACGCCGTATGCTGGTGTGCCAACAATACCGCCGGCTCAGTTTAGTACGTTCGCTACCACTATTGATCCTCCTCGACCCTTGCCAGATTTTGTATCAAAGCCTCAGATTCATCCCACAACGACAGTGGCTGAGCAAGTACGTTTTGCGGTTCGTTCTGTTGTTTACCCATGGTCAAACCATTGAGTTCGGGTTTTCAGCAAACGTATTCGCAAGTAGCTGCCCCGTATCCAGCTGTACAGGCTCATGTGGAACCTGCTGTTTCCACACAAGATGCTAAGGATAACAGACCCACCACAGTTCAGGAGTCGTTTGCGATTACACCTAATGCCGTTAACGATACAAAGGTAATACATTTGCTTTTATACTATGTTTGTTGTTATTGCATTCGACAACCCACGATCTTACTTTTATGTTCCATTCACATTTTTCGGAATATACACAAATATTGTGTGACAAATTATAATTATGTACTTGCATTATGTAAGTAAGCGTATTTCAAGCTTACCTGTTCTTCCAGTATTCACAAAAACCTGACTCACATCACAAGAAGCATCATAAGCTGCCCTTGGCCCCAACGTCGTCAAAGTGTTACAATACTAAAAGAACTTTTAAGGTGATCCCATTCTCTTCTTTTTACGTTGAAGGGTCACGAGCCACATTTCCACATTTCAAGTTTTACGGTTTTCAGGTGATTATTGTGGGCGATGCAGGTGTGGGTAAGACATGTCTGTCGTTCCGATTCTGCTGCGGTAGGTTTCCGGAACATACAGAGGCAACTATAGGCGTGGATTTCCGAGAAAGAAGTTGTGTCATAGAAAGAGAATTACTCAAGGTTGTCAATTAGAAGTAAACTAATTCCGTTTAAAGACTAATACGATATTATTCGAGGTGCAACTATGGGATACGGCCGGTCAAGAGCGTTATAGACATTCGATAGTGGCGCATTACTATCGCAATGTTAATGCTGTAGTGTTCGTTTATGACGTGACGAGGTAACTTCGTGGAATGATTCTTTAGCTTTTCTTCTCTGCAGAATTGCTATATCGTTTTTATTTTGCGATTATAATTTGTTTAGCCCGTCGTCCTTCGCTTCTCTTCGCTCATGGATTAGTGAATGTGAAAGGAACGGTCTAACAGCAGACTGTGATGTACCGCGAATTCTCATTGGAAATAAATGTGATCTGAAATCGTCCATAACAACCCGTGTCGATACGGATGCTGCTCAGGTGAGGTTTTTGGCCTTCCCTACGAATAACCATAAACCTCAACCTCCTCGGAATTATGCTCTGAAGAGGTGCCTCTATCATTAAATCTCATTGTAACGTGTTGTATTTTCGGTGTTTGCTGACCGCAATAATATGGCCCTGTTTGAAACATCGGCAAAAGCGGATTCTGAAGCAGATCATGTTGAATCAATATTTTTAACGCTGCTTCACAAATTGCAACAGAGCAAGCCGATGCATGTGCAAAGTGAAGTAGAGCGACAGGCAAAGGTGAGTTTAAATCTCCACCCAATCCATTACCAATCGCTTTCACTCTAATCCAATTTTTTCTCTGAGACACACCTGAGACACATGGAAACTATCCATCGCATAAGGTTCTTTACTACAATGAGGATTAGGAATAAGATAAATTTGCGGTGATGTTACTTCGAAAGGAAAAGATTCTGTTAACTATTTTCTTCTTCAAAAAGGAATGTGCTGAACGTACAAATTAAAATATGGACGTGGATGTGTTGTGATAACGCTACTTTGTTTCCTTGCTGACTATAAGCTTATCTACTTTAATACGTGTCCTGTGCCTAGGGAAAATCGATAGATGTCACTTTCCACTTTTTATTCAAAGGAACTCTCCGACAACGCAATGATAATGCCTCCCTGTTTAGGAACAAGAACGTCTAGTGCTGAAGGCTAGCGAAGCCAAAGATTTACCTGAAGATGGCTGGTGCTGCTAAGACAGGAATTCGTTATAAATTTTCGTATCGATTAATTTAAACTCAGAGCTATTTATTTTATTAGGGCATGAGGTTCATTTACGATTTGATTGAGTACAGTGTAATCGATGCTATGAGTTTCATTTCAAAGGTTGGTTATAATATGTCCACTTTGTCGATTATAGAGGGTCATGCTGCAGTGTTGGATTGTCAGTATTCATATGTTTGGTGAATTTAGTTAGATGCTGGGAGTTCCTCACTTCGCAGAGGTTTTTAATCGACCTGAATCTGATATTCGTGGCATTGTTACTTTTCAGACTAGCGTCGTTCAAACACGGCCCAACACTAGCGTGAGGGAGGGTTCTTTGCCCATCGATATTTCAGTAGTTCAGTTCATCTCAACAGCATAGTAGACATGTTGGATGAATTCGGCGTCAGTGAATATGAAGAGCGTAGGCTTCCAGAGATCAAATCGGATTTCATTAGCCCCTTTTTCCGCAAGCTGATTCTGGTGGTTCGAATCCTCTGTTTGATAGAAATTCTTCGGCTTCAGGTTGTGACGCATACCCCCCTGAGAGTTTTAGAACTAGGGCGCAGTGACAGGGATTTTCCTGCAATGGTTTTTCCTCTTCAGGTGTCTGGTCATCCTTTTCAATGTGCTAAGTTTTTACTGAAGCAAGGATTTCAATGGGAAAAGCAGTCCTTATTTAAAACTTTCAACTAATGCATTTCATTCATATGTTGCTGGTAACGTTGCCTATCTTTGTTTGGTTTTGGTCGTAATATCGGTGGGATTTTTCATTTCACTGTGGGCGGTCTTATATGTTAATGCGTTGCTGCTCTCTTCGTTCCCATGCCAATTGTTCTGTTACATCCAGCCTGGGACGTGTGCGGTCGTTATTTATCCTGATCCATGAGAGTGGACTCAATGATCAAGGTACATCTCCACCGCATGGGCTACGGGTTGGTGTACGCAGCTTACTCGAAGAAATGCTACATCATGCATCTTCAACTAAAGAAACTATTTTTTNTTTTTTGAACTGGTTTCGGATTATGTGATATACAAGTCTGGCTTTTCCTGTCATTTGTGATTAAAATTTTATTTATTTGTTTTCTTCTTCTCAACAAACTGTCATATCGATATGGGCAACAAGAATCGTGAAAAGGAATGAGGCACACGGGAAAAGAACTTAATGAAATAGAACAACTGAATCAAGAAGGAAGAAGAGGTCCAACAAGACTTGAATTTAAGCGATTAAACGCTAAATAATGAAAGCAAAGGTGAGATTGAGCTTATTCAATCACAGAGAGGTTACACACACATAAAGCCTACTCCTAAATAAAGCTCAGTTTTCGATAGAATCGGTCGTTAAGTCCATGATGACTGAACGGTTTTGGTGGAAGACCTGAAACAACGTGGTTGATGTATGATTGAGCACGGTGCTGTAGTGATTTGCTTGATAACGCTGAAAGTCAAAGTGTTCCAAGATGAGTTCAAGAAGTTCCGGGGAGGGGTGACCATCCCACTTCTTCGCAATCACAAGGGCTCCTAGATGGTTGTGTTTTTTGATAAGTGCATTGTTATTGTTGCGTTTATGCCCAATCACTCATGTCAACATGGATGTAGCAGCGTTGGGTTCCTTCAAAGTAAAGTGGGTTCAACATCAGCCAGCTTCACCACTGAACTCCATGGAACATTTCAAGGGTCATCATGATCAAGCCGGACAAATGACTGGGTGTTAGGAGAAGTGCCACTAGTTAAATCAAACTTACATGCCATCAGCGGCGGGAGCGCCATAGAGTTGATACCTAAAAGAAAAGGATAACTAATTATTGATTTTTAACTCTGAATATAAGGAAAGAAATCGTCTAAGGGGCGGATGCATATGCCTTTTATTTCCAACTTGAGACTAAGGGAAATGTCTCAAGCCAATTTTTGCGCCAATAGTTCCAAAAACCTGGGGACTGAGACGACAATCCCTAACTTGCCTTAACTCTCTCCACGCTTCAAGACCGTTTGGTGCTTTTGCGGGCCTACCGAAGGATTTTATAGAGCGTGAAGGTCTATTATGGTAAGGCTGTTGCTACTGAAGGGATGCCCCTTTACAACCATCTGAAGAAGGCTCTGAAAGAGGTACCCATCCGACTATGGAAATCACAAACACTGAATCCAGAATTGACCTACGTTCCCGTTCGATTCCGTCGTTTTTGGCAGACGGCGAAAAGAATAGCGATAATTGTCGTTAGAAGGAATAGACATGCCAGAATCAGTAGTATCAAAGTCAGCGCTGAAATCTCTTGGGTTACTGTAAGAGGTAGTCGATGATAGAAGATGATCATGCTCTATTCTGCCGATAGGCTGCGAGGTTCACCTACAACTCGCCGAGGCTTTTGGTTAACTCAGAGCAGAAGAGTTTGACTGTCACGATCTCTAACCAAAAGAAGAGTGACTCAAAAAGTTTAGATAAAATACACAGATTTTAGGGTTATCCAAAATATTTTTTTATCGAATGTACTTGTTTATATTCTTTGGCTAGGGACCAAAAAAGTAGAAAAACTTCTCTTCTCCTTTAATTTAGTCTTGAACGTTATCATTATGTAACTTTCCACTTACGGAATCGGCAATTCGAACCCGCGTAGATCCAACTACAATCGCAACGATAAGAGAATGGTCCTGTGACGACTACAGTAGTTCCGTTGGGGCACTCCTGAATGGGTTTTCATACATTCATTGTTGGTCCACTGTGGTGGGTTCTATTAGGTCTTCAGCAAAGAATAGCCAGAGAATCCGACTGCTGCTCATTGGGTTGGGTATTCCAGAGGAAGTATGTAGTTGAGCGTTTCCACTCGGTAGATAGGAGCGAGAATTGGTCGGTTCAGGGGTACTTCATGGTAATATCCCCCTCAAATTATGTTTTTGTTTAGGGGGATAGGAATACAAAGACAATGCATACAAGAACCTTTTGCGATTTCGGGACAGCACAGATGCGTGGCTCTCTCCGCAATTTCATGATAATGAAGATCTCGGTTTTCCTTTTTTCGCTATAGGACAAAGGTAAGAAGAGGTTTTAAGGGGTTTTCCGACAGCAGTCTTCTGAAAAGGCAAAACTTTAGTATAAGAAAACTCACGGCATTGTCAGGATCCCGAGTGCATACGAATGAACCAGGCGTATTCAGACATTCTGCTGCAGTTTGACATGGTGATGCTTCGCATTCGTCGATGTCTATAAGAATTCATCAAAATAATTTTGACTTTATAAAAAGCTTGAATCCTAAGTGACAATGATACGGTATGCTGGTGAGATGGAGGACGGACTGGTACGAATGGCCGTTGTCAACCGCAGTTTCACATTGGACCACTGACCTAAGTTTTGCCAGCTCACCACGAATATATCACCCCTCCGCCTGTTCACTGAACAACTAGTACCAACTTTTATTAGAGAAAATAACTGTGTAGACTATTGTCATTGTTCTGGAATCCCTTTCTAAGTGGTTCAGTGCCACGTCGTTCCAACGCTCTGGAGTCCGAAGCGAAAAGTTGAAGATCAGTCTCAATCTAGTGCACTGACTGAGATATCAAGAGATTTCCAGGCATGCTATGTGTATACGAATTACTAATAATTTTTTTGGTATTTCTGTGGAAACATGCAAAATATTCCGGAAGAAATCAGAACTTTCGGAAAAGTATCGACAGGTACCTTGTAAGAACCCTGAAGTTCAGCGATGACGTTTTGTCATGAGCCAACATCATGGTAGGCTGACTTCGATATACCTATACCTCTATCTTCGACTATATTACCTTGACATTTGTGTATTACTCGTCCCTGATCGTCGGCTGTTGAGCCAATCGCAAGGAAGCCCTTCTTACAGACGCACTCCGTTCTCATGGGTATTCCTGAAGCGGTTGGTTAGAAAGTACTCGCACAGAACTACTAAAAAATTGGTAAAGAAATCCTTTGCTCAATTCACTGATAGCTAAGAATTACCATCTATGGGACGGCATTCAGTGTTCTCCGGGCAGACAATGTTTCCGCAACGTTCATCCTGTAATAAGCCGGAAGTAGCTAACAACTTTGTGATTTTCAGAATAAAAGGTAGAAAAACTCGTTACCTTGGCAATCCATCCATCATAAGGGAGGTAGGCATTTCCGAGCGTTCCAAAACATGGCGTACTCAACGTATCGCAATCGAGCAGAAACTGCTGAAATTCATAACTCTGATGTTCGCTAATCCTGAAAGCAGTGCATTTTCCGCCTGACGGCTCGGTCCAGGGAATTTTCTACTGAGGTGAGGCACTTTGCTTCACATCTGTTTCGTAGGATATCGCTACTCCCACAAGCTCCAGATATTCTGAAGGTTGTCCTTTCTAGGCAGCAGAGGGCCCGAAAATAGTTTCCGAGGGAGAGGTTCAAGACACTGACGAGACCAATTAACATTTAGAAAGATAGAGGTACATGAAGGAGTTCATAGTGTGAACCTCTCTCTCTTAAAGGCTGATTATTTTTAGGACCAATGCAAAAAAGTCAAAAGTTGGGCGAGTTTCGATATGCCGACACAACATCGGTTCATGCGACATCCCAAGGGAAGCAAAAAATTCCTTCGTGGGACTAGCCTTACTGAGACTTTAATGTAGCCCTACCCGCTGTCTTCCTGAGTGCCAAAAAAAGGATTTCCTTTTTGAGCAGAAAGACCAGCTTATTTTTCGGAAATTGGGGCTTGAAAGGTCGAGTAATCCAAAACTGGTTTCTTACTTTGAAAATCTTCTCATTGCTACGAAAGCTGCCGGTGTCATTTAGTTTTAGCATCAACTGCAAATGTGCGACCAGCGATCCTTGAGTGAAGTTGTTGAAGACAAGCTTGATCAAATTGGCACCGTACACTTTATCAAACTGAAATCATTCCAAAGCTATGATATGAGCTGAGATATTGCCATATTTCAGGTATTAGGCTGTCCAATAACTTTAAATAGCCTTTTTCGGAAGAAAAGCTCGGTTGTTAAGTTCAGCTCTCCCTCTCCGTAAACTCTGATGGAGTTGACGGCTCTAATAAAACTTGAACGCCCTGTACATCAATGAACTAGCTTCAGTGCGTTTCAGTGGTATACGTCCACCCATCCTTTTAACAAAAACGTTCCCAAAAGAACTGGCTCAATTTAGCAGCACACATTATCAGATTCGTGACTCAAGAAAACTGTGAACAACATCTTTTCAGGCAGACAAGTTAACAAGAAAACTTTTTTGAATCATTTTTCTGAATTTCGACCGTTTCATAATATACGTCCGCCCTTGATATATGAATCGAGAAAAACTTCCCTGTTTAGCCGGGGCATATGTCCGTACGCAAATCAAAGGCGACAGTGATCTCCTTGCGGTCTACTTGCTATGCCACGTGGTCCCCGTCCCTCTGCAGAGGGAAAGGCTCGGATCCGAGCTTTCCACGAGGCCGCACTCAGCAATCGACGCATTGCCAATCAAATCGGCAGGACCCATTGCGTGGTCTGCTCCTACCTCACAATCAGAGATCCTGAAGCCAACGACAACGGAGGTGCCCGGGGACGTCAACGCAGGTTGGTCCAGCAGAGATGAATGAGAAATATGGAGGAGAGTTTCGAACAGCACCATCAGCGTCAACCAGATCCGTGCAGACTTGAAACTTTTTGCGTCGAAAACGAACGTTTGGAGAGCTATCAAATGCAGTGGTAACATTGTGAGAGAAGTTATGGGAAAGGCGTCTAACCAACTCACACAAGATGGCTCGCCTCGGTTTTGCTCAAAAGAATGCGATCATGGATTGGAAACAGGTGCAGTCGTGAAGCCAGGTATAGCTCGTGCACTGTAATTTAATTTGAAGTCTTCAGGTGATCTTCTCCGACGAGAAGAAGTTCAATCTCGACGAGCCCGATGGAGCAAGATGTTATTGGCATAATGTGAGGAAGGACCCAGTGCAGTTCAGCAGGCACAACTTCGGTGGCGGTTTGCTGATGGTTTGGGGAGCTTACTGCTGGGATAACAAGCTGAAGCTCGAATTTGTGTCCTGTCGAATGGATTCGCAAGCTAGTTTTCCAGCAGGACAATGTGTGTGACAAGTGTCCATGCTAGCAGGTCAACATCTGTATGATTCAGCAACAGAAAGTTGATGTTATGGAGTTGCCTACGTGCAGTCCTGATTTGAACCCAATGGAGAACCTTTGGGGACCAACTGTGCGACTAGTGTACAAGTGTGCCAACAGCAGGCAGTTTTCCACCATCGACGAGCTGCGAACTGCGGTCATGGGGGCGTGGAGGACATTGACCCTTCAGTCCTCAAGAACTTAACCATGAGAATGCCGCATCGACTCATGGAGCTCTCATTCAGACAGGGTGCACCAATTGATTATTGACATTCATGAGGGACACTTTTGTGTTTGTATAAATAAACTGTTATATAAGTGGATGTATATATGAAACGGTCGAAATTCGAAAAAAAAATACTTCTAAAATATTCCTCTGTCAATTTGAAGATCTGAAAACCTATTTTCCATTGTATTCTAATGCAGCGAATTTCCTAATGCATGCTACTAATTTGGATCACCCCTCTGAAAATTTTTTCGTTGAGATGAGGGGTGACGTATACTACTGAAACGCACTGTATTACCATCCAAGTAAGCAGATCTAGTGGTGCTGAGAATAGGTAAGTCCTTACGAGAAGGAGAAAAAGCAAGAAAGTTTCTCGCGCTGTGAGCAGTTATTAAGTGAAAGATAAGGCCGTCACAACGTGGGGACAAGCCAGTGATTGCACTACCATGTCTCCAACCCCTCTAGCAGGCTCCCACAAGTCATTGTATGAGCCGCATACCCTCCACAAATCTAGACTATTTTTATCCTTCAGAAGGAGTACCCTTTCAGAGTTTCATGGCCCTTCGAAGTCCTTGAGGGGCAAGAACCACAATAACCAACATAACTATTCTGCTCGATAATCGTGAGCTAAGTTGTTTTTAGAACACAACTTTATTTGGAACGTTTCCAACTCACTGCTGCTTGAATCAGCTTCCTGGCTGAGATCGCTTCAGGATGAGTGAGATTATTGAAGATTTCCGAGTAAGGCGTTTGTTTGAAGATGAGAGTGATGTTGACTTGCTCACCAACTGAAAAGCTGTGTATTGACATGTAATTAAGGCAAAGGGTAAGCACCATCACTTCGTTGTGGACAAATGAAAAATGAATGAGTCAAAAGGGTAATTTTGTGAAAAAAAAACTTTGCAGCCCTCAAAATCGATACCTTACGAAACCGCAGCTCATTAAAGGCGCAATTGACGATAGAGGTGGTTTCTAAGAGTTCTCCTTTGGTTGAATCTATAACCCCCGAGGATAGCATATGGGACACTGTTGGGTCCAAAAACGGCCAAGATAAGGCGTAATAAGGGCCTCAGAACCGGCTTAGCCGACATACACACCCAAGGTGGACGAGTTTTTACGCGTTGTAAAAGCTGCAGAGTGGCACCGTTCGCCCGGGACCCACATCTTGCACGCAGGCAGTTTATTGCAGCCGACTTTATGCGATGGTAGGCACATTTGAACAGCTCGTCCAAATAGCCTTCCATGCAACTTCTGTCGTCACATTCTCGTCCAACCCCTAACTTTATTACTTTTTTGAAGCATTATATTCCTCTGAAGACGCCGATTTCCGAGTTGTTTTCACCATTTTTGTCCTAATCTCAACTATCACTATCCTACTATCGCCAACAATAATCGTCGTGAACTAGATACCCAAAAATTATCGTGATTTTTGCTTTTAAATGAATGACCGACAGGAACAGGTTGGGCATCATCTGTTCACGCACTGTACACCTTGCAAAAGTTTAACTTTTCTACTGGTCAACGTATTTATTAGCAGTGAAGCATGCTCCACTCCATTTGCCATCTTTCATAGTCCACGACCAGTCTAGCGACCGGTCGCGCGACTGGTCGTGGACTATGAAAGATGCCGTTCCCCCTCCACTACCCGTTGGCTTCAGCGACAATATTTGCTAAGCCACTATTTCCAAAGCATTTTTTTCATGTGCGGTGACTGGAAATGATACTTTTGGTGCTTTTCTTCTTTGTAGCAGCGTAGGTACCCATTACAAAGCAGTAATCCTGGGTTAGAAAAGAAATAATAGTGAAACCCTCCCATAATGGTCATGCATGCTCTCACAAAAAGGACTGTCCCGGGTTTTAGCATCAACTTACCATATTTTACCATAGCAGCTTCCAAATTGTCATTCTGAAGGAATCATCAACCGCATAATTTAGGACTTTATTCGATGGTTCGTTTCGCCTCTCCCTAAGACAAGGGGTGCTTGTAGAGGAATGAAGAAGCCTAAGCTTTTCTATCATGCTGTTCACCAGTATTTCATCTTTTTCTTCGTTTTTCTTCGTTCACAGGAAATAACACTGCTACAATATCTTTATATCAGAAGAATTACCTTTGACACAATGTTTCCCAGTAACGTTGAGGTAGAATCCATCAGCGCATTCACAGCTATAGTTCCTGTAGCCGTGCATAACGCAGTCGTACTCACCAGCTGGGCAGAAAGGTGGCGTGGGATCGAGACAGAAGTTGTGAACTGAAAAAACGGTTTGCGTCCGGAGATCGGAAGTGAATTGGAGAAGGAGGCATCACTTTCAATACATCTAGGAGTTCAGAAAGTAGTATTTAGCATAGCTGAATGGCAAAAAATAAATACCTGGGCGAGATTTTCGAAATTGATTTTATCTAAAATGTAATAGAGATTAGAGTTACTTACACTTTTCGCATCTCTCCCCTTCAAACTCATTACTGCAGGCACATCGGTATCGGGAGGCAACGTTGATGTCTGCTGTACAGGTGCCTCCATTCATGCAGGGCTGTAGCTCGCATGGGTCTGAAAAACTATCATTTTCTGCAGTTCACCTGCTTATTTTGGTGTCTCTTTCCTTTTATTTTTTTCTATAGCCTTAGAGACGGTTCTGTTGGGATTGATGATAGGTTAACAGTGGAAAAAGAACTTGGGTGCTCCTAGGGAAGAGAAGGACGTGTTCCAATTGANGAATCCCTCACTGAGATGCGCAGAAGCCCTCAACTATGATTCGGAGAATCATACTCCCTTTTGAATGTCTAGTCCACCCATACTACGACCCCTCAGACAAATCTGAACGACCCCAAGGCTTGCTTAACTCAATGGGAATCTAGGCAGTTGGCATAGGTTCGGGGTTCTATTCTGAGCATGAAAATTTTGGTGGAGTTCGGCCAGAGATTCGATCTATGGATCTGCGTGTAGTGGGGGAACCATTTGTCGGCGTTACACTCTGCTTACGATAAATGAAGGTAGCTGATGTAGTAAGCAGAAAGAATAGTTGTAGGAGGAGTTGTATAACAGATTTCAGTGCTCATTTTGTTAGCTTTGATAGATAACTCACTTCGACAAAAGCCATTCTCATCCTCGATATCGACGTCGTTAGGGCAGACACAGTCCGAAGCGCACATCATCTCTTTCTTCACACATTTCTTCCCAGAAGGGCAAATGACGCCTTTGCAGATATCTGAAGCATGACATACTGAAGGTTTTGTATGTATGAGAATCGGAATCCTTGCCATTGGGTAAAGTTTGAGCGGGATAGGATGCACCAATCCTCCAACTTTTACTAAGATTTGTAGATACGTCAAAATGCGCTCTACATTTTGACGTCTCTACAAACGGCTGACGGCTATTTCCCAAAAGTCGTTGTCTTTCGTGTAGACAACGACTTCTGGGAAATAGCCGTCAGATCAACCATTTGTTCAGGGAGACCCTTGGACACTTTACTTGGGCTCTCATCTCGGTGAAGGTCAAGAGGTCCCGAGCAAGGTTTTAATTACATAAATTCTCTAAATCTGATTCCATATTGGCAATTCCCGCCACTGTTTCACCTACATTTTCCTCATTTTTACAGATATCAATAATATTTTATAAATGACTACTTGATACCAATATAAGGGTGATATCATGATGTAGTAGAACCACTCACCACAAACCTCTGTAGTGTTCTCATAGTAACAATATTCCGTGTCACCGACGTTTCCACATTTTCGGTGATCTAGCGGCATCGGTGTAGTGACGGTTATTTCTGTAAATTAGTTCAAGTAAAGAATTCGTAGAAAAATCTATGCTTGACTTGAAAACTATCTTTGAAATGCACTTACCGTATTCCGGAATTGGGTGAATAAATGAAAATGGATACTTGTAAGGGGGTCATATTGCTACATCCCGTTTTGTAAGGGATCTAATGATAAAAAGGAGATATGAGCAATACTATCACTAAACATACCGCTACCGGTAGTGTTTCCAGGTCCTGTTGAACTCGTTGAGGACGTGGATGACGATAGGGCTGAATCGCAAATCAAATTACGAAAAATATTANAAATATTATTATTATTATTATATTACAAATATTATAGAAGTCTTCTCAGAAGGAAGAAGGAGCACGTGGCGTAAATTTATTTCGGAGAGGACGTAGTTTTGAAAAGCGAATTACTGACAGATTCATGGTTTATACTTTTTTCTTGAACAAGGCATTATTGAGCGTCTAGTGACCTGGTTCATAGTACTATAAACGCTGACCCAAGAAATCCCAAGAATGACGAACTGATTCGACCCTTCTTTGTTCTTTTTTTTTGACAGCACTATGTATTGCCCCTATTTTAATTTTTCTTATGAGATACATTATTTGTTTTATTGATATTACCTGAAAAATAGTTCATTCCCATTTTTTTTGCAAAAAAAATTGAATTTAGGCTTATTTCACCTTCTGTGGCTGTAGTTTTGGAAGCATCTGTAGAAGGGGCCTTGGATGAAGAAGTGGTCTGTGCGGCTGAAAATGTGTCTTCATCCGCTTGATTATTCTTTTAACTTCGATATAGTATCGTATGCAATTGGATTGAATATTCCGAAAATGGAAAATAGCAAACAAAAAAAGCTGTTAAAATAAAATCGTAAAACGAGCCCAAATCAGTTTCCGGGTCTGCTATTAGCTCAACCTGCTTCGCTGGTTTTCTCCTCTGGGTGACCTTTTTGATGGGAACTTTTCTTCTTTTGTATTTTGTATGCTGCTTATACAAATGCATTTCAAATTACTATTCGTTTGGTACTACTCGATAATCCATTGAATGATAACTTATTCCTCAGTAGACGAAAGAAGCCAGATTAACAACACGATAACAAAAGCGCTCAGGAAAGAAAAGATGTTCCGTCGCATGATGGAGATCAAGCTCACGGAGTTTCTTAGAAATCTTCATTCTTCACAGCCATATAAAGGGGCCACATAGTGACCACTTTTCCCATACAATTTAAGGGAACGGGCAGTTGGATCCGTTAGGGTCCACTCCATAGGCCTTAAACCCTTCTCATTTTCCCTACAGCCTTTTTTATCCAGAATGATCGAAAATGTGACTGATTAGCTATCGGTCGATGAGTGGGCCAAGGAAGTAACATCCACAACAATTAATAGGAAACGGGAGAATCCACCGAAAGTACAATCTGAGTGACCGGTACAATCAAAATGAGAAAAGAAATTCAATGGGACATAATAAAAGCGAACAAATTGAACTAGAGCACAGAAATCGAACCTCTTGATGGATGGTAGTCTGTAGCATTGAAAAAGCCTTTCCTTACATGTCACATGCCTATTTAATTAGTTTTCATAGAGATGAACTTGTTCGAGAGCGACTGGACTCGTCCTAGTGGTTTATTACAAGACGGACTGGAGTGATATCAGACCTGTTTGCAAGGGAAAAGACGCTCAGCTCAGCTCAGCTATCCCTCAATATTTTACCCGAGCATTCGTTTTCGGCTAAAACTCACACTTATCAGCACACGCAATCTGGTCCAAGTTCATCCTAACACCTTACCATAGCAAAGGGCATAAAGAGATTATTGCTAACAATAAGACAGGTCGCCCATGAGAAGGCCCCATACCAATGTATGACAGAAGTTCTCACATGAGAGAATCATCGGTACGCAGAATTTAGTTCGACAAGTCCCTCATGACCAGTGAGGACACGTGGTTTGGCATCGTTCGGAGGTAGTCAAAATTCATAAATCCTTTTTCAAGCAAAAGAAGGGAGGCAAATATAATTTGGGGCGGCATATGTCAACCCGTTACACTCGGTGGGTAGAAGGGTAGGGCAGGATTGAAACCATGAGGAGACAAATACGGGTTGGAGTCCCGTCCGAGGCCGAATTTTTGCCACAAATAGCCAAACTCTTAAGATATAAAGAGACTTCATCACAATAGTAAGCCGTCTCCGACTTTTGCGATAAAACTTATCCTCATTAGTAGCTACAGAACAGACAAGATTACCAGTAGTTAATAAAAAGTACAGTAAAAGGAGAAGCGAGAAAAAGCAAAATTGCCCACCTGCAATGTGAAATATGACAGTAAGGAAGATGAATTTCTTTAATGACGGTCGTTGTCGCATGTTGCAGTTGCTATTTATGAATGTCCTGGTTGTTCTGCACTTGATCGGTCAGTCAGTCGGTCTTCAGAGGAATCAGCCTCGGCCAGTATC